>VZTU01011410.1:79586-106488 GCA_013400835.1 Zapornia atra
AGAGCCTCCAACAGACTAAACAGAAGCTACCCTCGTTTTTAATCAATAGTCCTATTCCCACTGGCTATGCGTTTCAGTTCAGAACATTGTAATTAAATATAGTGATGAGCTGCGTTTCTTTATGAATGAAATCTCTTGCTGTCATATATATTTTTAAAAAACACACTATAAAGTGTTTCCTGCTAAATTCCAATCATGATGAGCCCAAACAAAATAAAAATGTAAGGAGTCTTACATTTGAAGGAGAAAATCCCTTTAATTCTGCCAAAGAAATATTTGCTGTCATGGGTTTTGAGGGGTTTTCAGAATACCAGAAGGATATTAGTAGTCCTGTTCAGGCAAAATAGTACATATTGTAAATATATATTATAAAATGCCACTTAAAATGAAATTTAAGATCCTACAGACAATTGATGTCATATTCAACTTAGCGATCCCACTGATTTCCTGTAGATCTACATAGAAGATTAAGGTGAAAGAGGTTTCAGTCCTACACAGATATTTTGAAATTATTTTCCTTTCAAATACATAAGGTTTAAAATAATTCATAGGAACATTCCAGGCCAAACAGCAATGCTGGAAAGTTCACATACAACCTACCATTTCACCCATAGGCAGCTTATGAAATTGTAATTAGAACTGCTATTGCTTAGCAATCACACGCACAGAAGTACTAAAAGATTTAGAAAACATAATTGCATTTCTAATAAAGTTTTGTGTTAATGGAGGAAATTATTATATCTTCTTATAAGGAAGAGGAAAAAAACCCTTGTAATTTTGCTATTTGAAAAAGTCTAAAAAGCCATACAAAGGTGCTATGAGGACAGGAATATCTTCGTTCTAATCCTCAGTGATTAGTAGCGTATCTACAGTGATTCTGCTTTGCATAAGAATATCCTTTTGCCCTTGACTTTATGGCAGGCTAAAGTTAATGGGCCAAAGGCATCCGTTGACTGAAACAGTCTTACTCCAAGGATAAGTTTGGCTTACCATACAGAAACACGGCTGAGAGCAGCCTAGAGGATTGGAATTGTAATCGTAAGAAATAAACCTACATCCTGGCACCACCTCTTAGGAATGCTGCTGGCCTTAGATATATAGTCAAGGTCAAATGTGCAAACTGGAATGAACAAAAGTTTTCAGACTATTACTTCTTGGTTTAGTAAATGATATATTGATTTACATAATATTTCGGCTCTAAGGCTCGCAGAGACAAATATATCTTGCTAAGAGAACAGTTCTGTAAGTATTAACGCACAGAAGTATCCTGCACATGCACAGAGTGCATAAAGGAAATGAAATAGATGGCTTTTCCCAAAATTAGACACATCTGAGGCTGATGTCTGACACATCTAATATCCCTTTAACAATACTGCAAATTAAATAGCATTTTTTACCAGAAGTGCGTCCCATGAGAGAATTTATTCAGTGAAATCTGCCTCTGTGTCCACAGGTACCTCCACTGAAAAAAATCTTGGGTAGTTTGTCACAACAGAAAGTTCAAAACACTGGAAGTGATGCCAGCAAGAGCTGATTGTATTCTAGGAAAAGAGAATGGAAGTGTACAGAATTTTTAATCCCCCCATTACCCCCCACTCTCCTCCTAACAAAGGAACCAGTGGCTACTTACTAAAGAATAATGCAGTGTTTACGTGGACATCTAACTTAGGACACAGAACCCTGCTTGTTACTTGTGAGTCAGCCTCAGATCTTGTATGAAAGACAGGAAGTTCAGAAGGGGGTGTTTTCTTCTTCAAAAGGAAGAGAAGAAGCTTCTGGAACAAGTTTGGAGAAGAATAAAAGCACCATCATGAGAAAACTTAGTTATGTGGGTAACTTGCTCAAAATGCAAGGCCTTGAGTGTTCAGCTGTAACAGAAAATGTGATACACATCTCAGAGGGCAAGCTGATAGAGAGGATCACCTTATGGAAGAATCAGCTTAGCTGGATGCACAGCCAGCACGCTCTTCTAGGTCCCTCAGAGTTCTGGAAAATCAAACAACCAAAGGCTGTGCTATGCCATAAAAATGCAAATTACATCTATAACATTTTTTGCAAAAGCAGGTTTATATCAAACCATAGTAAAGAAGAACAAAGTGACCTACCACAATATTATTTCTTTTGATAAATATATATAGTTTATAAACTAAATATAGTTTGTTTGTCATTAAAAAAAAGTTTGTTGAGCTATTAAAACTTTTTATAGCAATTAAGTTAACTTCTTGAGTGAAAGGAGCAGGAAATGAATGTCACAACCTTTAGAGATGCTACACCCTGGTTGTATCTCTGAACTGCTGTTCACTATGATCCCAAATCTTTAATAACCTGATCTCCTTGGGAAAAAAGACTTGTACAATCTTAGGATGCACGTAGGAGAGGACAGTCAGCAGGACCATATATCTTGGTAAATCAGACTGATGAGATGTATTCAGGGATTCTACATACAGGTGTAACGCTTACATTTTAAAGCCAGAACACAGAAAGAAGATAAAAAATACATAAGGGAATGACAAGATGCCTTACACTGAGAAACAATTTGTCTTTTTTTAATCCAAAAATCAGGATCTGATTTGGTTGCAGTTAAAATCACTTAACTGGGGAGAAGGTAGTTGTAACTCAGGGGCTCACCCATTTAGCAAAGAAAATCACAGCAACAAAAAGCAAAGGCTGAGATCTTAAGCAAACTAATTCCAGTTAGGAACAAAGAACATAAAAGTGAAATCAGTCAGCTCTCTGTGGAGGGTTATGGTGGATTCTCCTCCTTTTGATGCCTTTTGGAAAACACTGGTTGCCCACATGTGAGTTATTCTTCATTTAATACAATCTGTTGGGCTTGTACCAGAAAGCACTGTGTGGCCCAAGCCAGACAACAGCATTGAGGTGAATATGCCTAGAGATATTCAGCTACCCTAAAGCCTAACAATGCTCAATAACCCCAAATAGTATTAAAGTATAAAAATAAAGAGAAAAATTTACTTTTTTAGGCAGAGAGAAACCTCAGCCCCTGAGAAGGGTATTGGAAGGGTTTACCGGAGTGCTCCCTCGTCTGTCCATATTATCTGTGCAGGCAGGTCCTGCTTTCAGTCTTGATTTAAGTTTCTCAGTGATTTTCTGAGTGGTGCAAACCCTGTGCAGCCCTGTTGTGGCAAGGGAAAGTGTTTCTGTTCCTCCTGACAGAGCTCCACTGGTGCTCCCTCTTCAGCCACCCTCCCTGGGACTGTCCACCCCGGAGCAGGTTCAGCTGCTCATGCCACCCCCACCAAGCATACTTTTTCTCCCAGAGTTTCATTCCAGACAACTGAAGGAACATATTTCACCTTTGAACAAAGTAAAATGCACGCATATACATACACACTCAGGCACATGTTCTTATACAGATATTAGACTGCTCGTATAGTTCGTATACTATTATATACGTGTGTGTGAGTGGGTGTGTGTATGCATACATGTATATATGCAAACACACACCTATGACCACCAAGAGATAAGCCAGATAAAACATGTCATTGAAGTCAGATCAAATGGTTTAAGGGCTTCTGGCTTCTGTTGTTGAACTCTATTGTAATTTGCCTCCCTGTATCTCAAAATGTTGTGGAAATCATTGCAGGTTCTTGAGTGAGGAAAGAGAAGATTTTCTTCTAATAAAAGGTGTTTGGTTTTTTTCTAAAAAGCCACTTCTGCGAACTTCTTTAAACCAAGGACTCCTACTGGTGTTGCCGACTGTTACATGAGACTGCTGTGGCAGATCTGCCAGCATTTGAGTAGGCAAATCTGAATAATTCCCATGTCATCAGACATTACTTAAGTCACAGCAGGCTTCACCATGCCTTCTTATCATGCATTTCAAATCCAGAAATAAACACAGGTAGCCTCTTATTCATCAGTACCAACTACAGGAGGAGGAGGTAGATATCTGAACACTGCTGCTTATGAAGTGAACTAAAAAGACCCCTTCAGTGGCAAACAGCAGTAGTATGAAGTCATTCCTTGGCGGAAGAGCTATCTAAGGAAAATGCTACTCCCACTTAGCAGGGCTGTTACCATAATAGTCCATCTAAACATGCATACTCCTATCTGTTCTGGAACCCTGAACTATTTTTGTTCCCTTGTCTGATCAGAGTGCTGCCTCTTCTGCTCACTTCCCCAACGGAAGATGGCATTTCCACTGAACCATAAACCCGCTTTGGCATAACAAATGTTCCTGGATGTTTCTCAAAATGTGTCACAAAGTGAACATCCTTTGTCTCCTCCAATTATATCAGCATTGTTCCCTTCTTTTAGCTGTCGCTTGAATATCTTCTCTTTTCAGCCTTTCTTCTAAGCATTGTGGCCTTTCTTCCTGAATCGTTACATTGGTGTCTGATTGAAGCAAAGAGCCACCATGCTGCATGATGAAGAAGAGGGAGGTTGCCATTTCCTTACCTTTTGTTGTGTCTTTTACCTGGAGAGAGGATCTGATTCTGCATTATTAATGGGTCAAAGGCCTTGCAATGACTTCAGTCAGAATTTTAATGTCTTAAGAGCAAATGCAGGCTGAAACCACAAAGCTGCCTATTCATTTCGAATCAGCCAAGCAGAGTTCGATATTCAAGATACTTGTTGGAAGATTATTTTCCCCTTGTACTAACCAGAGGGGACTTGGAACAGCGCTACATTTCTATATAACAATGGACCCTTGTTTAGACATCTGTTTAAGTCACATTTACACTGAATTAATCCAGTTAACAAGAATTACTTTTTTAATTCAAAGGGCAGGCCTAGATGCCACAGTACTGTTCAGGAGGAAATGCTTTGCACCTGCAAAGCCATGACTATTTTATATCTCTGGGGGCTCAGCTCTACTGTTGATACAGGGCTGGGGAGTAGAGAGGAGGAGATCTGGGCCTCACGGAAATCATTTTACTATACAGGGGATACAGAGGCTAACTGCAACTTTTCTCCCCCTCTACACACACACACACACGCATTTGAACAGCTCTGAGACAACTCCAGAGTATTATTGTATTTTTTCACTGTAATGGTTAGTTAGCACACAGCACTTCGGTGCTCTAACACTAGCCCCTGAAATCCCCTGCTGAGGGGATAGGCAGTCCTCCGGGCAGAAGGACCGCTGGAGCTCGTGGGCTCACAGAGCCCTGCAGATCTGTGCGACAAAGGAGGAGAGAGAAGCAGGAATAACTCCTCCGTCCGATCTTCTAATCCACATCCCTAATATGAGGAAGGCTGAACAGCACGCTGCATTTGTGAGTCCTCCCACACAACCGGGTCCAGTGGCCAGAACAGACCATCTCCACTGTGTGGAAATCTCTTCTTCCTCAATCCTGAGATGTTAAATGGGATCTTTGTCTGTATACAGGGCACAAGCACTGCATAGGGATGTCTCCCCATCCTTACAGGCTGCAAAATGGCCCGTGTACCCCCATGCAGTGCAGAGAAAGAGCTTTCCCTGCACCTGCCCTGGGGAACACCTCACACCCCAACATGTGGCACCAAAAACTTCATAGGTCTGCAGGGACCTCCCAGGGTCCCTCAGCACACACAGCATGGGCACTCCCACCCATTCTCTGCGCCTCTGATGCCCTGAGCCACTCAGGCTGCAGGCCCTCTTTCATCCTGGTGCACCTTGACACAAGACAGACCTGGAGCAAAACAATGGGAAGGTTTATTTAACCTGGGCTGAAGCCAAGGTTCAGAGATATGTACACAAGGGCTGGAAACAAAAAGGCTGCAGGAAAAACAAAATAAAATCTTGTTTGCAGTATTTCCTAGTCATTAAGGATATTCACCCAAAACATAGTCCTTGGACCGCTGATCACTAATTTTCATGTGCTTCCCCCATTCTCATCTCCTCGTCTAGCTGATTTCCTCCTGTGCCTTTTTTGACGACTTTTCTTGAAGACTTACACTTCAGAGACCCCTTCACATTCTTTCCCTTTTTGCTTTATTTCAGCTTAAGTGCCCTCCTGCAGGCTCACATGACTAATACGCATCCAGAAGAACCTTTGAGCTCAAAATCATCTCATATATCACGTACTATGAACTGTATGTATCGTCCCTGTATTTTGTCAAGCAATTCCAGACATAAGAATGAGAGTCTTGATGAGACATGTCTCAAAGCTGACGGCTCCCCACGGCTCTAATTTCCTGTTAGTTTTCAGAGATTCCTAGAGAAACCAAGTAGTAGTAGGTATTGCATAAATGTAGTTACTTCTGTTTGAAATGGAGCGATCTGCTTTAGACTGCACATACTTAATAATACTTCAAGCTTCAAATTGTTTCAATTGTCAATATTTCTCATGTGCAATTCCTGTATTCAGACAGCTTCCCTGCGTAGCTATGAGTTTATTTCCTTGATTTTTAGAACACCTGAAGCATCTGCTATATTTGATTAAAATAAAAGGTATATGTTTTATGGCCCCTTCATGTGACATATTTCTTTAACATCCTGCTTTAAAACTTAAAGGGTAAGGGAACGTACTCAATAAAAGGCCTTTTATGACTCAGGTTTGCATTGTAATCCCCGTAAAACATTTTTAAAGGGAAATAGGAGAAAGTGCAGTCTCCAGAATGGTGAAGGTTTCAGGCTTTCTAGAAAACAAGCTGCGACCTGAAGCTGTAGGCTTAGCAAAAGGCCCTTTTCACCAGAAGATTTAGACGTCAGTACAGCCAACCCTGCGTCGCGTTTCCTGTACTGCAAAGGTTATGATACGGCAGCTAGAATCAACATAGAGTCAAACTGCAAATTAGATTACAGAGCTGAAAATAATTAAGCAATAACAGTAGAGGAACAGAGTATTTCCTGGGGCTTAATGACCTGCTGGGAGGAGCTGAGGTCTTTAATGTTACTTTCGGCTCGACATCAGGAAGAAAAGTGCTACAGTATATTTTTTCCCGGCCCTTGAATGTACAAAGGGCAATGCCACTCTGCCACTACTCCCAGAGAATTAATGCTCGTGGCGCGAGTCAATCAGATTTATTTATTTGCCACCAGACGCAGTCTGGGGCACGGCAGGTCCCTGTCTACGGCAAAGTAATTGGAGACGGGACAACAGAAAGATGACTGTACTGGCCAGTTTCTCCTGTACAGGGGCAGAGAGATTAAATCAGTTGTCCACTGAAAGCCTTCCTGCTACATGGCGTGGGTGGCTCCCGTCATCTCTTCTCCTCTCTGTACTAAAAAAGGCCCACTGTCTCTTCCCCAGGCACCTCGTCTGACCTTTCTCTCAATCCCACACTCTCCAGAAGGCATATAATTCCTCATCTTTGTCTTCCCAGGCAGCTCTACCCCTCTCCCCTGTGCCTTCCTCATGCCCTCCCACATTCCAGGTAGGTAGTTCCATGTTCAGTGTCCCACCTGACAGGGAAGCAAGGGTCCCCTTAGCCCCTTCCCATCTCTCCTGGCAGGCTCAGGGAACTAGTGTCCACACCAGGCTCTCCCTTTGCAGCTACTCTGCAGGGAGCTCTGGTGGGTATCTTCTCCTTCATTGCCAACCCATACCCAGTGCTCGCAGCTCAGGGAGGAATCAGTAAGCCAAGTTGGACACAATTCTTTTTTTCTGTTTGAAACAGAACTGTGTTTTCAACAAAAAATGATGTTGCAGAGAAAGACATAGCTAAGATATTTCTCTTCTGATTTTGTTGTCATTTCCAGTCTTACGGGTATTTCCATACAATGGCTAGCAAGAAGGTAAAATGTATATTTTTTTCTTCCTTTTTCTTTCTTTTTTTTTAATAATAATGTCTATTCCAGCTCTAGTTAGCGTCAATGAAAAAAAAAACCAACAAAGCAACCCACCTAGCATGCCTGCAAGAATAAATAAGACTTTACCCAAATACAATTTTTTAATCCCTATTCAAAATAGATCTATTCAGCAGACTTAATGAGCTACAGTCATCTCTTGTGCAACTGTGCTGGAGTCAAGGGAGTCGCACTGGGAATGGATTTGGCCCATTCTGTGGAAAACAGAACTCAAAGGGCAGTGTGACCTGATTTGCAGCAAGAATGTAAATACAAGTGATAGAGTATTTTTTTTTTTATTTTAATCACTGAGCTGAAGAATGATAATCTAATATCTAGACCTCAGGTTCTGTTCAGTGAGGCCAAGATTTTCTGCGTATTGTATAACAAATCAGTAGTCAATTGCACATCAAAACATAGTTCATAACATCCTTTTACCAAACTATCATTACTCTAAGATCAATATTATTAAATACTTGGTGCACACCGGGATCTACAAAGTGCTTCACAAACCAGTTGAACAAAGTGTAGAGCAGAAAACTCATGGCCTATTCTTAAAATGCAGCCGCTTCTGTAAGGAGACCAGCAGCTGCTAACACTGCACAGCTGTACCAGACAAAAGCTTGGGGCATAAAATGAAGAAGATGATTCTATTTATCCAAAATTGCAAGTGAAGTGTAAGTAGGTAGAAAGCATGGTAATAATCCAAACACAGGGAGTAATACACTGCCACTCTCTTGCCAGAAGCAGATCGTACTTACAAGGACATCGGTCTTATCCAAAACCCCTGTAGATCTTTGTCCGCTCATGACAAAGGCAGTCTTCAGGTCTGCACTGCTGTAAAGAGAAGGTCACAGTATCTAACCCGTCAACTTCTTTCTTGAACACCTCAAACTTTTCCCAAGAGGACCTCCTAAAGCCGGTCCCCTTAATCTGTGAGTTCTCACGATTCAGTGCTGCAGCACATCACAAAGATTCAGCTTCTCATAAACAAAAACATGTCCCTGTCTCCCCCATAATACCAGTCTCTTCCTTTCTTGGTTAACTTGGATGCTTAATGGAGATGGGACTGATGGAGACCCCTTTTCATATTCCCCAAACCCTCATCCTCCAGGGGAAAATTAATTGCTCATCAATAGTTACAACATAAAGGACAGAACCTGCCATCTTTCATCCTCACGAAATCAGTTATCTTAAAGTAATACAGAAAGGGAGTGCACTAAATTTTAGCATGGTTTGTGTGTACTCCAAATACCCAGTAAATACACAGTGCTTCATCTTCCAGCCAGTGCTGCAGGCCTGACTTCTATCGCTAGCACCACCTCAGAATTCTCCAGTGATTTCAACACTTAAAAAAATTTATTTTTTTTTTTAAACTGAAAAACTTTCTCAGCCTCAGTTGCAAAAACTGCCTGCTCTAAGACCCACTGAAGTTTGCATCAGCTTGCACCACCTCCAGATGCAAATCACATAGCGCAGTATTTTTGCTGGCTCCCTTCAGATCACAGTTGTCATGAAAAACTTCCAAGAGGCTCACAGGAGGAGAAAAGACAAAAGCCCAGTAATATTTTCATTGTCGGAGATGCAAGCTCCCTAGATGTTTCTGGAATGTACAATATCACTTAAAGTTCCCTCTTCACCTCCTCCCCCAGCAGCCCCAAAGCCCCCAGAGAGACCCCACCCTCCCTCCATCTCACTGACGTACATCCCTGCAGTGAAGACTACCTGGCCATTAAGCAGCCTATCAAAAAAGCCCGCCTGCCAAGGTAACAAGAAGAAAGGGAAAATTTGCCTAAGATGCATGCGATGGATGACAATGTCCTTGGGTCTGTCAGGCTGCAGTGAAGAAAATGCCTTACAGCTGAAAAAAAGAAAAGCATGGAACAAGGATGCCACACAAGCAGGTGAAAGGAAAGACATTTTGCTTCGTGTCTCCAAGGGACAGGATGGAAAGCTATACATTTCTCTATGGGGTTTGCCTCCCCCCTCCCTTGTTTATGCACCTCCAGCTGACCTGATTGTGTCAATGCTTCCCAAAACTCATTACAACAACTTCTCCCCATTGCAGTGACACTTCTGATGAAAGCAACAATGAGCTGAACCAGGGAGCAGCGGCACATTCCTGGAACTGGCAGCAGCTCCTGTGCCACTGTGAACTTTACAGGCCGGGATTTGCTACCCTAAAAGGAGAAAATGGCAGTAGCCTCGAGGAGAGCGAGGTGCTGCACCCATCACCCGCCAGGGAGAAAAGGCAGGCTCGGCGGCGTCCTGCCGAAGTTTTCGTGCTGTCTTTGCTGCAAGTCTTACTCTTCCCCTTTCTTCCTTGGGGAGGATGGCTAATGTTAGGCTTATCAGCGCTAGAAACCAAACGTGAATTTTCTTGTGACATTAAAACTATACTTCTTCAGGGAACAGGGTGCTTGTAAACAAGGACGCCGTGAGGCGCAACACGAATGCGTCTTGTTAAATGTAGTGTGTATCAGCTAATAAAGCAAGCATGTCAAGTTTAACAACTGCCACTAGCCAAGACAAGGGGACTTTTTTTGCTTAGGTGGTAATGTGCTTTAAAAGGAGAGTGAATCTGCCNAGAATTTGAGCCAGATGATGACTCTTGATGCTCTTTCACCAGGTCAGAATCTTAACTGTACTTTTTGATTTTTTTTTTTAATATTTACTACTATTTACTTTGATTTCCTTAAACAGTGAGAAGTAGGAAACTCATCAGTTATTTTATCTGCTTCTTGTCAGGCTTCCTCTTGGGCAATATGTGATGGTAAATGAACATTAATTAATTTTAATTATATATTTCTAGAATACAGTAAGAGTCCTTTATAGCAAGAAGAAAGGCGTAAATTTCTGAGCTACTAGCAGCATTTTTTCAGTAGTGTGGAATCAATGTAACTTTTTCTGTACTGCCTGTGACCACTGATTTTATGGTATCTTAACCATGGTCACAGACCACTGTTTCACGCTTTGATTTGACTTTGGTGACACAAGGAAAAAATGAAGCCTTGTGGATGAGTGGCAAAGACTTAATTCCCACACCTACAAACAAGTACTCTATGAGCACAGTATCCAGTGGTTCTGATGGTCCTGTGGCCAGTAAGGTAGGATTTGAGGTTGAGATTTTAGATCAACATGAGTTCCTGAACTACCTCCAAAACATCATCCTGTATACTCCCGATACTGAACAAACCCCTTAAAAATATCAGCTACATATTAGTATTTGGGATTACATGTAATTTTCAATTCCTCATTCTAATACCTGAGACTAGGAATACTATCCAAGACTGAGAAATAAACCAAAGTTCTATAAAAGCAAAAATCCAGATCAGTAGTATATTCTTCTAAAATAAAGACAAGTTATATGTTTTTTTGCCTGACTGCTCTTCACCAGGGGAAATAAGGAGTAATATATTTTATTATCTGGCTTTAGTGTTGTGTTGTGGTTTTACCCCAGACAGTAGCTGAGCACCACCCAGCCGCTGGCTCATCTTCTCCAGTGGGATGGGGGATAGAACTGGAAGAGTGAAAGTGAGAAAACTCACGAGTTGAGATAAAAACATTTCAATAATTAAAGCAAACACTGTGCATACCAGGAAAGCAAAATAAGAAACTTATTCCCCACTTCCCATGGGCAGGCAGATGTTCAGCCATCCCCAGGAAAACAAGGCTCCAGCCCACCTAATGGTGACTTTGGAAGACAAACACCACCACTCTGAATGTTCCACTCTTCCTTCTTCTTCCCCCATATTTATATGCTGGGCATAATGTCATATGGTATGGAATGTCCCTTTGATCAGTTGGGGTCCTCCCAACTCCTTGTGCACCCCCAGCCCACTGCCTGGTGGGGCGGTGTGAGAAGCAGCCAAGGCCTTGGCTCTGTGTGAGCACTGCTCAGCAGTAACAACAACGTCCCTGTGTTATCAGCACTGTCTCCAGCACAAATCGAAACCGCAGCCCCACACCAGCTACCATGAAGAAAATTAACTCTACCTCAGTCAAAGCCAGTGCAGCTGGACATGAAGTATGAGACAAGAACACAGTTTGATCTTTATTCTGTGTAACAAGTCCCATTGCTGAGAGTAAAAAGCTAAGTAACTAATAAGTAATTTGGACATGAAGAGGAGAAAGACTATTAACGTGTCCCTCCTTTTCTATAGTTCTACAATGCACCCAGTGAAGAGTAACATGCTCTCGCTTCCTGGAAAGAAAATGTAATCCATGGGAGAAAGATTTCTCTGCCAGTGTCCAGCTTAGACAATGAGGTCTGAAATGTAATTGTCATCCTGACTGGGATGCCTTTCTTTTGGACTGTTGGAGGCACAGCCATGGCACAAAACAAGCAAACAGGAGAGAAGCTGTCTACCATGGTGCTGGCTTATGAAGTGTTTTATAGGTTTAACTTTGATCATAAATTGAAACTTTCCTTTGATTTGCTCACCAGTATCTGCTTGGACACCCACAAACTTCAGACACATTGTTCTTAGCACCTGTAGCAACGGATCAGCCCCACTCACTTACTTATATTGGGAAAACACCCAAACAAAACCCACCTTTATCCAACTCACCAAAAAGAAGGCTTTGATGAGCATGGAGTCTCTTTTGCTAATGAAACTCCAGCTCAGCCTATATTCAGCATTTTATCTTTGTCTTTGGCAGTATCAAGTCTCAGATTTGACTGCAAGCACTTTTCAGCAGGGATAATGTCATCTTCATCCCTGTGGACACTCACATGTCTCCTCTGCAGAGTCATAATGATGAAAAAGAGACACACATCTATCAACCAACCTAGCATAAGTGGCAGTCATTACAGACTAATATTTGCATGCTATTAGACTTATATATAGTCTAAGAAAGCAACAGCTGAAGAGGAAACGTAAGCCCAAAATGAGATTTTTTTCAAGCTTGGTTTTCAGAAGCACAGTGAAGGCATGAGTGTACACCTTCAGAGCAGCCTGATTTCAGGCTGTCAAGGACTTACTTGCTGGATCCCCAGTATGGCCCCTTTTTGTTGGCAGAGCTTTCTTCTTGTACTCCTTCTTTCAACCACTCCTTCTGTCTGGCACTTTGAATCAGGATCTTCCCAAGGCTGTATGACCCACTTGGTGTGAGGGGGTGAAGCAGGTGAAATGGCCCATCAGCAAAAAAATGCTGCAGGGCAAACTTTTAGAATGATCCAGTTCCACCTACAGATGTGGCGTTTGGTGCTCAGCTTCTTGGTTGGATACTCACAGCTGTGTCTGGACCTGCCAAGGGCAGCTGCAGGCAGGGCAGAACCATGTGGTGCAAGGATGGATGTGTTCATTGCCAGATTTTGCCACTGTTACTATTACTCTGACTGACCACACATGTTAAGAGCTAGGTTTGGCCTTTAGGCCTATTAAGTAGGATGCTATGCCCCTGAAATGCCCAAGCAGGGTTTGTAATTCAGCTAGAGCTCCTTTCTGTCCCTCACCTTGACCAGAATTTAATCTGTAAGTATTCCTTTGCAAGGTGGAGCAGGTTTTTAATTCCTCTTCCTTCCTTGCATGCAGTGCATTTCAGCCTTGATCATTTGGCTTCGAAGGACTCAAGGGCAGAGTGTGTGGGATGTGACATTTACCAGGATTCCTCTTCTATTCTTGTTTAAATGTGCAGGGCCAGGTGAGAATTTTGCTTTCCAATTTTTATAAACTCTGTCCATCACATGCCCACACTAAAGGCAGTGAAAAGAAAACCTACCTGCATTCAGCATGAGAGAAAGTTAATGCCGTATGGGCATGGGTACAGGACTGAGAACAAGGCTTTGACTTTCTAGACCTTATCCTGACACAGTTTCATCCTGAAGTCCAGGTAAACCATTTAACTTTTGCTCTCCATCTATATATAGGTAATAATTACTTGTTTTATATTTTATGTCTTTCCATAATGCTTCTATGCTCCATCCAAGAATAAATGCACTGTGGGTTTGTCCCAACAGTATTTTCCTGTATCGTATAGTTACTGTGAGGATTAACTAAACTTTCTGAAGAACCCTGTGTGAGTGCTAAGCCCCTCTATTACTAGGTTTTTCCTAGTTTTTCTCCATCTCCAATACAAGCTGAACATATTCTCCATGCTCAGGAGCCAAGTCTGCAAACCCACGTGACACTTCTTTTCTCTGAGGGACAGCAAATGTAGACGGATGGAGCCGAGGGCCTTGCTGCAGCGAACAGCCATCGGTGCTGAAACCTAAGGGGAAGCAGGAGCCGAGCGCTTCCGCAGGCACAGCGGTGCACAAGGACAGATGAGTTTGCGAAGCTCTGATCGAAGGCGGCACCGCCAGCGCCTAATTGCCTGCCTCAACCCATGCCGAGGGACAGGCGCCAGTACTTGCTTTCTCACGTGAGCAGCTCGGCAGCTCACAGACCCAACACTCACACTGACACTCTCCCTCCACCCGCAGGCTCGCAGGCGTGCATGCTCATGCTGACTTTACCCCTTTTGTCTCCGTGTATGAACTGTGAGATGGCAGGAGGGGCTGGCAGCAAGGTTTCCCGATGCTGCTTGTGATGAACACCCTGCTATCAGCTGGCTCTAACTTTGCCAAACTTCTTCTGCTAGCAGAGATGCTCTTATTAATCCCATACTTTGCAGCAGGAATTTAAGCCTGTTTTGAAGACTTGGGTCTTTATTCCAAGAGTGCTTTTTGCCATCCACATGAAAAATTGCCCTCTTTGGCCTAGTGACAAGACTTTGAAGCCTTCTACCTTGCAGCTGAAAATCTGTGTGAAAAAGTTGTGAAGGGACCAGGGAAAACCCTTCCCGACTTCCAGATTGTCACTGGTACAGCCGGGGACAAAACAGCTCAGCCTGAGCAGGAGACTTTGCCATGGTTTTCATGCTCCCCTCAAAGGCCAGGGCACGATGAGAGGGTTCACCCTGCTCCAATGGCAGAGCAGAAGGAAGTTGGCTTTTGTACATGTATGCCACCTTGTCTCGCACTCTGCCCTGAAAAGGAGCCTGTGTCCCCATCCAGGAGGAAGGCACCTGGCTGCCCAAGGCTCAGCAAGTGGAAGGCCTCACATAAGAAAATTAATGTTTAAATTTCCATTTAATAAAAAGACATTTAATCAATTTTCTTGTATGTAGACCACTCAGGTCCTACTGCACTATTTTCAGTCTATAGATCTATCTGAAGTGCATTACACCATCTGGTAATGTAGACAATATTTTTAAGCAGTAGTAAACCCAGTAAAAACCAGTAGAAACCCAGTCTTATTTGGTGCCTTTCCAACCAAAGGGGTATTTTTGCCACAATTTTCAAGACTTTTGTCTTTCAGAGTCTTTTTCACCTGGACATACAGAACAATACCCTAAATAACTATTTGATTTATGCATTTGTTTTAAAAGTGATTTTTTTTTTTAAAGTCTTCAGCTCGATTTGAGAGATTCAACAAATCCTCCAAGTTCAAAACTTTCAGGATGCATGCATCCATACTTACCATAACATGTAGCCAGCCTCAAAATTTTTCTGCTAATCTTCTAATAATCCTAACGCAGCAATTTCATGCTCTAGCACATCTGCTCCCCAAAGACATTTTGCTGTTTTTTTCTAATTGTGCTTCTGCATCTAAAGAAAACTGGAAACGAATGTTACAGTTTACACTGAACACTGTTGAGTTTCTGGTGGAGAAGACAAATTATGGTTTGGCACACCATGACATGCAATACACATTGAGGGAACCATAAGACATAAACTCACTTCTGCTCTTCCTTTTCTTATGGTGAAAACATTGAGAGGATACCAGTTATTGACATTTTGCCACAGAAGCTTATAGCACTCTCTTATGGGAAATAATTTTCATTCAACATTCTTCTTATTTTCTTTTTCCCACTAAATTCTTGTACCTCTGACTACACGGATCCATGATAATTCTATTTTACACCCCAGGAGGTTTAAATTAAGCTTTTCCTGCTTCCCATGTTGTTCTCCGGACTACTTCATAGCAAACAGTATCCCTGACAAACAACTGACTGCAGAAAATCTTCATCTTGCTGACAAGAAGAAAGATCTTGGTTTTTTCATTTATGTTATAGCCACGAGAAAGTACAACTTATGTGCCCAAATACAGAATTCACAATGCTACTTGTTTGATTATTTCCTAGTCAATAAATCCATAATCTCTGGGGCTGCTGAGTATCGCAATGTTGAACGCTTCAGGAAGTAAAGCCCAGTTGAATAAAGAGATAAAACACCTCTGCTCTGTAAGGAAGATTTTGCTAAGGGGCAACACTAAAATATTGGTGTATGTCCTAAAGGTAAAACCTCACGTAGCCTGAATTACAAACCCTGCTGCGGTGTCTGACAGATTCATGGCTGCTTCTCCCTTTTGCTTGCCTACTGTACTTGCTAGTTCCTGGAAAATAGTTGTCTCTGTCACTTTGTGTATCCAAACAATATCCCCCTTGAGTTTTAACTGCTACAGAAATAGAAATATGACATAAAGGACAAAGGATAATTTTGGCCTGCTGACATTTTTTGTGTCTGTGGGTTAAAGAAAGTTAATAAGAGAGTTTACTATGTGCACCACTTGCACACTAAAAACGTTCCTCGAGAGGTTAAAAGTTCAAAGTTGAGTCAAAGTCTGCACTGCCTCCACTCTTCCCTTTTAATTATCTGAGGTCAGGAAGTTAATAATACCAGAAATCCCCAGCAGAGACCTCTTGCTCAGTGTATGAACTTTAAACTTGTTCAGTTTTTTTCAAAGGGTAAAAAGTTCAGTGAAAACACAGTGGATTTTCCCTCTGGTCTCCACCAATTCAACCTCAAGGGTTAAAAGTTTAACTGTAAAAGAGAAACCTTTGTTCTCTGAGCTACATTTACAGAGTTCACTTATTAAAAGGTAAAGATTTCGAGCAGCAGCTAAAGTCCAAAGTGATTCTTTTCCATAATGATGAAAATATCGCAATAAAAGCAAGTCCTTTGATCTGTTATCGCTTCCCTCAGAAGTGACTGTCAAAACTTATTTTTCTCTTTATTTTGAACTTTGGACGAGTAATGGAGCCACACGGGTCCCTAAGGCCACGTATATCTGTTAAACAGCAACATGCTGCATTTGTGAATTTGCCCTACATTTTTCAGCCAGACAATATCTTTTCCCTGCTGAAACATTTGCAGCAGATGTTTCTCCACCAGCACTTTTTGCACAGTTTATTTCACACAAGCTCAGGTTCACGGTGGTGGACTTGTCAAGTATAGGTGTTTTCATTATCTCCATTCTCTGAAGAATAAGATCTCCGTGCTGACCTTTTAGCAACCATGCTGCTGGAAAATATACAAAACAGTTCATCTAAAATATATCTGGTTTTATGTAACACGTGTGCTATGGAAGTTCCCTGAAGGGTACTCAATAGGTGCAAAGAGATTGATACTAATTGGTGTGGGGCAAATGGTTTCCAGATAGAGCAAAAGCCAACAAAAATGTTACTTTTGTTTTTAGTATTTGTCCCATGCCTAATGGCCAGTATAAGCATTTATTAAATTAAATAGGAAATGCCCTTGGCTTGGAAGATAACAGATTGCTATGCACGAATTTGGGATAACTGCGGTCTTAAAAACCAACAGATTCTAATTTGGACTGTCCTGAGGGGATTTCTCGTAACGTGAGATTTGTACTGCCATGGTGTGAGCAGTCTTTTTATTAAAGATCATCTTATTAAAGTTCAAATAGTCCCAGGACAGTTCATTCCTGCTTCATTTATAAAATCGAAGCTCAGCGTTTCAGTCTTGCTGTAACGACAAGCAAAAATCTCTCACAGCATGCCTGAAAGTGTTGCTCTGACCAGTACCTGTGACTGCTCTTTGCTACAAACCTCAGCAAAATCAATATGAACTCTCACTTCAGTATGCTTTAGATCTGACCACCTCGCTCTCAGAGCATAACTGAAGATTTTTTTCCCTCATCCTTCTCCACCCAATCCATTCAGTTTCAAGAAAAGGTTTTAAATCTAACTCATCTCTAGAATTTCTTTTGCTGGGATGTAGCCCACACTTTGTATTTCCAGGCCTTTCTCATAGAACAGCATTCACTACCATGTCTATAAAATAATACACACTTCACAACGGACCTGCAAATCTTCACTATTGAGAAGCTTGTCCTGAATTGCCTTTCTGATTTTTAGTTCATACAGATCTGCATGACTTGTTATTCCATTTAGCCTATCGTTCAGCATTTCTACAAGCACCTCTTTCATTGCGGTCACCTGTTTACACTGCCAGATGGAGACTAGAGCAAAGGTAAGTTTTCCTTCACTATTCTGAGAAACATCTTCTCTCTCCTTTATGTGATCAGCAATTAACTGCAACACATGAGCCGTTTCAAGTTCAGTTCAGTAGGAAAGTTTTACTATTCTAGCAGAACTAGTTTACTAGGCCCAGCAGTCCCACAGTTCGGCTAACGATGGTGACACAGAGGGTCTAGTTGGGCCAGCCCGGCCGTATTTACAGGAGTCTCTCCAAAAAAGGGTCCTTGGCACTGACTCTGCATAACCTTCTCATCAAGCTCAGTTCAAACCACAAACTTACAAATTAACAACAGATTCTGTAGGTTACAGGCCATCCAGATAGAGGAAAGGATGACTGAATCTGATTGTGAAGCCATTTACGAGACTTGCAGTCTCGTAGCATAGCATAATTTTTATTGGAAGAGGGCCCTTTTGGACATAATTGCAATTTTATTCAAGTAATTATAATTATGCTTAATACCAAAAAAACCCCAGACTATTCAATACAGCTGACACTGACAATATTTGTGCGAAGCATGACTGTTTCACAAATATAGTCTGAGTTCAAGTGATTCCAGAATCAAATTGAAGACCTGGCAATCAGACCTCCATAAATTATAATTTTAAATGAAGCATACTTTTTCAGTGAAACATGAACTATCCTAGTTCACTTTCACTTCCCTACCAATCTCCATATATGCCCTTTTATATATGCCTTTAACCATGGCTGTTCCACGTCTCCGCTCTGCCCCTCTGCAGGCTAACTCAAACAGTCCTTGCCATGTCTTAAACTTCAGGCTGAAAAGTTAAGCTGCTATTTTTCTTTGCAACAAAATAAACTTTATGGCCAAAATTGTTAACGTGCCCTGTCCTGGCTTGAAAGGTGGGTTTCTGTGTGTGTGTGTGTGTGTTTTGATAGCACAATCGTAGCCACAGAGTTCAAAACCAGTACCTCAGAGCATTTCTTTACTCACACCTGCCATCATCTCACCCCCTTCGCCTGCATGCATCGATACCAAAGCATTTCAGAGCGCAATGCTCAGCCTCTGAAGACCAGGATGGGAGAAGTGCTGTCTACAAACAGAGCTCTGACCCACAAGCACCATAAAGTTGTGCTGAGAAGAGAAGTGAGTTCCACAGCCCTCCTGGCTTACAAAACAGGCAACTGTTTCTACTCTCGTTTCACCATTCTACCTCTCTGTTGCCCTAATGTGCTCTGGAGCAGTTTAAAATGAATCACCCATGGGCTGTGGTGGCTCACATGCAATCGCACCTTCAG
This sequence comes from Zapornia atra, assembly GCA_013400835.1. Taxonomy (NCBI): domain Eukaryota; kingdom Metazoa; phylum Chordata; class Aves; order Gruiformes; family Rallidae; genus Zapornia; species Zapornia atra. The sequence continues at coordinate 98,852 of VZTU01011410.1, forward strand.
AACTGTTGCCCCTGCATCAAGGGCGATGACCTCTTGCTGAGGCACAGAGAGGGTGCTTACCTTTGAAATTTCACCCGCACTTGTGAGAAGAGCCCTGAATGACACACTGTACTTAGGAGGGGGGTGAGGAGTGGTTATTGGCTGTTTTGATCATTTCTGCACTTTGTCCCAATGCTACAGTTTGTTTCACTTGCAATTCCTGTTTTTAATTCTCTGCTAAGTCATTCTGTGCCACTTGCACCCTTTTACTGTAAACCCAACTGACAAAGCTCTGTCCTTTGCCCCGCAGGAACGTGCTGCCATGATAGATAGTGGGAAAAATCAGAGTAATTTGAATGTCTTTCCTACAGAGAAAGCTTTTCTGGAGGACCTGCTCCTCATGACATACTCTGTATGAGTAGAGGAGAGACCATAGATTCAGTCACTGTATGCTACAAAAAGCCACCCATGGGTAGCACATGACCTGATGCTATAGCCCCTAAGTCTAAACCTCATGGGTCCCTTTGAACAAATGGATTTTTACTCATACTCTTGCCCCTGCTCATCTAAAACGGAAACAGCCAAGGAAAATATCTGGATGCCACAGCTGCCCACAGAACATTGCACACGAAACTTGTAAAAAAACCAGTCACAGCAGACAGTTATCCACAGACAGCTCTAACAAGCACTTTGGGTTCTTATTATTCTTTTATTGCAGCATTTTCATGGTTATTATTTTACTAGACTGGACCCACTTAATAAAAGGATAATCTATCTTTTGAGTGGATGATCAGATTATCTACCTGGCAGCTGCAGGCAGAAGTGAGGTGAAGAGAGAAAGAGCCTCCTCTGCACCTGCATCCTTCTACGGGTGATTTGTTTGCAGTCTCTGCAACCACATACAACAGATCTTACAGGGGAGGGTAGGATATAAGTTAATGTTCATTTAATTATTTACTAATTCCGAGGAGAGACAGTCTCTTCTTCCCTTATGAATACAAACTCTCTTCTGAGCTCAGTTTCTGATGTGCTGGTCACCATTAGGCCCATGGTTACACTTGCCAAAATCTTGCCCCATACAACCAGGAGAAATAAAAGGTCATAAAATCGGAGTTTCAAAACAATCCCTCAAGATCCAGAGCCCTGAAGTACTGAGCCTTTTGTCCTTTCAAGAACAGCAACAAACAGAAATTCTTCAGTGTGTGATAAAAGTCTGAAGCAAGCTTTGCAAATGAAAACACATGGTACATCTCTTTTCCCCCATGCGGGGAGCACATATGTAGGGAACAACTTGGTCCAGTTTGGTATGTACTCGCCATTGAAACACAGTTTCTTCTAAAGACATAGCTAAGTTAGAAGAATAGACCTCAATTAGAGCAGAAGGATGAGCACAGAACAATACGAATGGCTACATGCTCTCATCAGAACCAACTGTGCAATGAGAAGTCCTAAAACAATAGTCTTTAAAAAAAAAACAACCTACAAATTAACTTAAACACATAGCTTTTGCAATGAACTTGTGTGTTAGCCCTCTTATTCCTTTCACAGACAAAGAACATTGAAGGTCATAGCAGCACAGAGCTCCAGGCAAATTTCTCAAAAAAGTTCACAACCCCTCATGAAGAAAATCCACTTCCATAAATTACTGGGTGATAACTAGTATGAACATTGAAAAGATTTGGGCAGTACCCAGTGGAAAAAAATCTCTGCTTTGAACTATTCAAAAATATGAGCAAGCCATGTAGAAATAATTAATCATATACAACCCATTACAATTAAAAGTGTATTCTTAAATAGCTTCTTGATTGAGAACAAATGCCTCATTAATCTGGAACATATCGACTTAGGAACACAAGAAATGTCAAGCAGAGAATGATGACGGACATGACATGGGACTCCACACGCTGCATGTGCTCCATCTCAAAGGCTCACAGAGAACACTCGATGCAAAGGTCAGTGGATGTGGTGAGTTGGAAAAAAATCCACTGACATTTGATTTTCTTAAAGTGAAATATTTCATTGTAGACCACTAAATACTATAGGAGTTCTAAAGTGGTCACATTATCATCCCATCCACTATTGTCTTCAGACATGCCCCCTACCCCAGTGTTTCTGTGGGAATGTTTCTACTGCTATTATGGTTGGTTTTTAAAAATTGCTTTGTTGCAGCTGCATCTTACTATATGTCCACATAATTCTTTCTAGGCAAAGGTGAGCTTGCTCTGTGCATGATATAAGTGAATTGAGGGGTGCAACCACACTGTAACAACTCCATAACTGATCCAATACATCTTACCTTCCAGCAGGGTTTACCATCCTAGGCTTAGCACCATGTTATTCAGTTGGTAAGTATGTGGTTCAACACAAGGCAAGCTCTTGGAAACCTCCTTTCTAGACTGAAGCATGCACTTTAAAAAGGTTTCGCTATTCAGTTTTATAGAACTTCGTACCTGATTTCTTAAAGGTCATAGTCTAACATAAAAATCTGTCATGGTTACAATGCTGTAGTTCAGAGAGAAAATTATGTCAATAATATTTATGCAGTAGAATCTTTGGTGCAAACAGCACAAGAATGCTTTTCTTTAAAGATCTGTTTTTGTTGGTAGATTTCACCCAGGGAGTTAGAGCTGGCTAAGCTGGCAAACCCAATCTTCTCAGGTCTTACGGACACTGCCAGCAGCAGGCCCTGGTAGCAGAGCTGCAATGGCAGACCTCTTTTGGCTGTGAATTTGGCCCTAGACAATTAAGTCATTGGGTCCCAACATCAATTTGAAATGAAGAGGGCTTATATAGCTGCTTTGCAGCTTTGAAACCTCAGCTAGCACCTCTTCTTTCCTGTAATGTACGTAAGAAAGGCCCTAAATTGTCCATTTGTGGCTTGCCCTGCCACCACGTATGGGCTGTCATTTTCCTTCCATGGCAAGATGCCACCTTTGACAAAAATGGAGATTGATGTAATGGTTTCAGATTCTCAAAAGAAAGAGAACTTTCTGTAAAAACCAACAGCATCTATGGGGAAAATTTGGATTTCGCTGAAAAGTTGTCTCCTGGTTCAGAAATAACCCCACGGAATCAATGTTGACCCTCTGGCTGAACTGCAGCAATACAGCACAGGAGTATCTGGTGAGCTGTTTGTGGGACCTGATGATGGCCTCTCTCATATCTTTCTTTCTCCTCTATGTCCCAGATTGTATCTTCTGTCACACAGAGTGAAGCTCAGGGTATTGCTTGGACTGGGGTTAAACCTGCTACTATTTCAAAATGTTTTAAAATATATTCCAATTAAATTTCTGTACAGTGCAAACTGTAGAGATACTTAACAATCCTGTTTAAATTGCCTGAAGAGGAGGCATATAGAAAAAAATGTATTTTACAAGCACGGGTGTCTTGCCTCCTCCAGCTATCCAGGCAGTGGATAAAGCAATACAGTCTAATTTACCTTTAATACATAACCAACAGGACTTCAGAAACAAGTACTGAAATCAAAATCTCACAGAAAGCTTGATTTAGACGAGACACCTCGAAGTAATGTTTTGTTAAATAATTCTGAACAACAAATGCATTAAAGGACATCACAGACTTCATAGAGCTATTCCGGGAATAACTGGAGCTCAGCTCAGGGACACCTCCATCTCAACTTATATATTTTTCCTTTTTAACAGCAGATTACATATATCATGCCTACACGGTTACATGGCAAACAACACAAGGTTGCAATAAATAGAGGGTAGGGTCACCATGACCTGATGATTGTCAGCAGTGGCAGGATGTGCACTTCGCGAACTGGGATGAGGTAGCGCATGCCAAGCCATGTCCTTGACTCCTCGCCAACCTTCTGAGCCCTCCCCTTGCACGGGGTGCCATGGTAGAAGATATGTATTACTAAACTGAGTTCAAGTTTGCAGATGCAGGGTAGGAAAAGTGAGTGAAATTCTGAGACTTGGTTCCTATTCCTTTTTCTGCAATGATCCCCCCAGTGTATAGCACAAATCTGTCTTATATCCTTGCACTTCTCTCTTTCCAAACAATCTCCAAATATTGTCTTTCCACTTAGAGCACCATATGATGCCCCACAGATATGTCTGGTTTGGCTCCATCAGTTCATCACCACAAACTGATCAATTATCCGCTACATCACTCCACCAAATTCTATTAACATTTGACAGCAAATATGAATATCTGAGCATATTTTAAAAACACACTTCATTTTCATACATGCAAAATTTACTAGGTTATAGTAAGTCATAGTTTAAAATAAATTTGCAGATAATCTATTACTTCAATTAAATGCAATTCTTTAAATAAACTGCAGAAAATCAGAGACAAAGTTTAGAAGGCTACTGAGGTAAAAGAAAGTCTACAGAGAGATGATATGCAACGAAACCAGTAAAAAAAACCTCTCCCATATACAACCCACACGTGCCATCTGCACGTCTGTTGAATTAGGGTTTGGGGTGTTTTCTTGTTATTTGAGTTTTAAGGAAACCATATACAGCAGGCTTTAAAAATTCATTCTTCTCCATACATAATGATGCTGGATGGTCCTTGGGCGGATCCAAATTTGGTCGTGCCGAATGCTGCATGCAGCACACACATCAGTCAAACCACGCAGTGCCCCTCAAGCCGCAGAAACGTGTTCCTGCCTCACCAGATCAGGCTGCAGCATTTTATAGAGAACAGTCTGGGCTTCTCAATTTTTGTCATTTCGCTAACATGAATTTTAAGGGGTGATACCAGTTTTTTTTCACACTGAACATCATCAGAACTACCTTCATTTGCTTGACACTGTCCAGCAACTGGCCTTATCTTTATTAATGCCTTTGGTATTCATCATTGCAACACTAATCATGAAGGCCTCTTTTAGGATTAATGTAGATGTCATATACACATTTGTAGGAATTTCATTGTAATCCAGCATTAATTAGTTTACTGTTCCTGCCAATTCTGATTGAAAATTTAGGCACTGCAGCGCAAAAATAATTCTGAGAACTGCTGAAATCTTGGATGCACTCTGCAGACTTGGTAAGAAGTTTAATGACTATTGTTATTGCTTTTATTAAATTATTTGCCCAAAATATATTTCAGCTGTTTAATAAACCAGCCTTAAAATGTTTACCACTAATTGCTTCATAGTAACATAAGTACAATAGCTGCCAATTATCTAATCCAGCTAACATTGCACTGAGGCAATTTAGGAGAATTCATACCCTTTCTGAGGTACCTCTGCTCTTCGGACTCAGCTTAGGGGGTAGCCATGCAGTGGGCATTGACGTCATAAGCATGCATGGTTGTGTTTGTGGTCATTGGTTCACCATGGCCTCAGGCTCCAAAGTACTCAATTTAATTTTAAAATGGAGACCAAGTAACATTCCAAATGTCTTTCAGTAAATCAGGGACTTGATGATAATGGTATTTATAGTTTCTTACCTTTTCTCTCGTTCATAGCTTGTCCCTGAACTACAATTAACACTCCACTTTAGCAGTCTGTTATCTATTGTTTGCTGTCAGCTTCTTAGTCCTTGCATTACACAGTTGGTCATTTGATGTTCCTAATCTATTAATAACATTACTCAATAAATCCAGGAATAAAATGCATTTTGAAAAACTTACGATATTGGTGTTACGGTGTCTTTCACTACCTTTCATATGAATTTCTAACAGGACTAAAGGAGAAGATTTCAGTTTTCTACTTAGGTTTCTTTCATAACATCATCATATTGGTAACAAAGCCTAGATGACACATCATGAGAGCATGATAGTGGAGTAAGAGAAGATATATCCATGGCGTAGGAGTCAGAAAAAACATATCTCAGGTTCAGACTTCTTGTATGCTATGATTCATTCAACCGTACAGCCCTTTCCCATGTCACAGATTTTGCCATCTAAAATGAAGCAGAAATTATGTTGAACTAATGGAGTTTCCATACATCTGTCAGAGTAGATGATCAAGCTTCTGCACCTTGCAGAATTCATAAAACTCAACGGCAAGCTTGTGTGGCACCTTGAAAGAAGCATGTTCTGTCTATGTTTTAATAATGCTTCTAAGCAGTCACCCAAGCTTAAATAAGCTATGGTATTTCACACATAGTCCCACTCAAGATAATAAAACTCAGCACAGCATAGAGACCACAGTCCATCTTCCAGCTTACAACTTTACAACTTAACTGTGGTGTCCTGAATTGTGCCATGTTCTAGTCTAGACACACCAACAAACACATCAGATGCCCCTTTTTGACCTTCTGCTACCTGATCACAGAATCACAGCATCGTAAAAATTACACATTTACCCCACTACAAGCTCAAACTTCAGAGTAAAAGCCAGGTAAAGGTTTTACGTATCAGAAAACACATGTAAACCAGGCTGTGCCTAGTGATCTCTCCAGCTCTGTGAATAACTGCCACTGAATTTTTAGTTATTTATAGCTATATAACAGGGCAGGAAAAATTGTCTCTTGGCTAGACAGATTCTTGGTAGCACCAAAGTGAAATCACAAGAAGAAAGAATTCTACACTCTTGACCTCCCTTACATTATTACTTGTACTAATATAAATTACTTCTACCACCTCCAAATGCACTCGCACTTTTTAAACACAAAAACTTCTATACCCAAATTATTAAAAAAATCACAACTCTGCAATAGAAAGAAAACTAAGTTATCTTCACACGTGAAAAATATGCATGATGTTGCATGAAGAAAAGTGTTTCTACAGCTGATTCAAAAAGGCTAACAAGACTGTGAGGAAGACTGACAGCTGACTCAAGTTCTCACTGGAAAATGTTTAGCTACCCAGTCAACCTAAAACCCTTCTATACGATTCTAGAGTGTAGCCATTTCATGTGCCCATTAAGGAAAGCGTGCTGAAAGAGAAACCCATTCCCTCTGCTTCAGTTGAGCATTAGCTGAAAGTCCCCAGCCAGAAAGACAGGTACATCACAAAAATCACACCATCTTGTGAAAACAGAATGAAAAATCGTAGTTTAACAGAAAAAAAGCTAATGAACGCTTCAATGGCATAGCAATAAGATTTTTAGGAAGTATTGCATGAAACCATACATTAAAATGAACAGTGTTATCACAGTAATAATGTATAATTATCCCTTCAGACTTATCTCACCTCAAATAGGCTTACTAAAGAAGGCAAGAACTAATTAATACCCTCATTTTACAGCTAGCATACCACAGAGCAAAATATCACTCTCCAAGTTGTGTAGTAGAGCACTTAATGAGCTCAAGCAGCCCCCACAACTTTGGTTTCACTGCATCACTCTGTTTCAGTAAAAAAAACCCAACAGATTAAATTATCTGCAGAAGAAAATAAATATTTTACTTATCTCTGACTGCAATACTACAGAACTCTGCAACCTAGAGCACCTATCTGCCAGTCTTCAGAGTTCAGGGAAAAGAAACAGTTTCAAAATTATAAGTGATAAGAAACATTTAATCCAATTTCTAAAGCTGTTTCAATACTCAAACTTTATGAAACAGCACCTATGTACCCCATGCACATAAGCTAAGGCTTTATGTAACCGAGCTATTCAAGGACTCCATTCTTAGCATATATTAGAATACCCAGATATATCTATCTCCTTGCTTTCTTTCAAAAAATGCTGTATAAGGATTTACACTTACCATATTTCACAGAATAACAGAATCACA
>VZTU01011411.1:0-60519 GCA_013400835.1 Zapornia atra
GTCCAGGGATGCAAGGCTCTGGGGCTTGAGAATTATATTCAGAAAAGTTTTCTGATTTTTCTATGATGATTTATTAAGGTCTGTAAAATCACCAGAGTGATTAACCATCACATATAAATTTTGTTTATTAAACCACTAGTATGATCATTAAGTTTTAAATAAATTATGTTCATTTTATGTACTCAGGAGTCAGAAATATGTGCTGTTTTGACTCTATCCTATGACCTATTTATTTAAATTTTTACTTTCCCTGAAAGATAGAAATCAAATATTTGTATGAAGTGAATTTTATAGGCTCAGATGTAACTTCATAATCTTCCTCATCCTTTTCTGCACTAGTAAAACTGGTTATTGGCAGTTTTCTGTATTGACCCATCAGCCTGAGAATAATGATATAACCTAAGATGCTAGAGTAGATACGCAAACTCTCCACATCCTAGTTATGTGAAACTCTAGCCATGAGCTAGAAGAATTAAACCTGACAGACTTCAGTGTTGTCATTGTCTTGATGTGAAAGCATATGGTCTCAATGCTTTCTGAGAGAATGGAGTTAGCAGAAGCAACCCAGTAACTCAGACCAAGTTAAGACTATTGTTTTTCATATCAAGTGAGTTTTTGGATGACCTTCAGGCTTCACACTGTAAAAAAAATTAAAAATCCCTTAAACAACTGGTCATTCAACAGATTTTGTTTTTGCACAAATAAAGGTATTTTTGTTACAGTTGGTTCTTGCATGCCATTAAAGGAAGCTAGATGTTGAAACTTCTCTTTACATGCCTCCATGGCATCTGAATCACTTCCAAATTTTTAGCTGATTAAAGCCCACGAAGTGTTCCTGCTTGATTTACTGTGCCTCATGCTCATTAAATGGAAAAAACCTACTACAGCAGTATAGATTTGGTTTTTGAGGGCTTTTTACTTTATTTTGTTGAAGTGATTGGCTCCTCTAAAGTTGTATTAGTTATAGATCATTAACTATGATAATGACACTGTTATGGTCTTTAAATTGACTCTGATATATCAGATAATGTTGAGATAAGTCTTATTTCTAGTCATAGACAGTTGTGCAGCATAACATTAAATGAAAGATATAGGACAATTCTAGGCTGTGATCCCCTTCTTTACAGAGCCTTTTAGATGTTTAAACACCAATTTTTAGCTAAGTGGATCCACGTCTTTCTAGTAAGTTACTGAATACAACCCTGATACCTGTATTCTTGCCTTTTATTAAGGATGACAACCTACAAGAAATATACCCACAGAACACTGTACTACTCTTACTGATGGACTGTACACACACATATATCTAATTATATAACTACATATAAAAGGACTTTGCTTTTTTTGGTAAGACTCCATAGAGGATCAAAGAGTCTTCTCCATCATTCTGCAGGGCTTTGAAGTGAGTGAGGTGAAAGGAAGGTTGGCCCATATCCTCGATGCCTGTTCCACTGTAGAAGTGCCACAGGATGAATGAGGAACTAGGCTGCACCTTTACTCTGAGGGTGGTGAGGTTACTTTTCTGGAGAGGTCAGCTCTAGCAGATACATTCTGACTCATCCTAAACTGCTCCAGAATGACTTTGGGTATTAACATCCCTTCCACACCCCTCACAAAATTTCTAAAGGCTTTGCTACTGTAATGTATCCCACACTAGCCAGTATGTGTGTGTTCATGGCATGGAATTTCCATCTATCTTGTAGGTAACTTTAAAGTGCTACAGTTGTCAGAAGCTAGCATCATATTAGATAAAAGTCACATATTCTTTGTTCATAAGCACATTTACAATTGTTAGTAATGAAAAATGCAAATGCAGAAAGATAAAAGAGGAAAGGGAGGCAAAGCCAAAGTAAATGAAACATAAACACAGCAGTTAATATTTGTTAAGACAAAATCAAAGCACATGGGCTAAACAATCTGTAATTGCACATGCGTAATACTAAAGCACATGCTTAACTACACCACTAAATTGTCTGAGAATGTTTTATATTTTACAGGCTTGAGCCCTTAATGCACAGTGATACACATCTATTTCAGAGTCCTTTCCGTCATTCAATTTGACAGTTATGCTAGTGTTTTAATCTCTCCTTTCTTCCACAGCCTCTCCATATCTCAGCTGGCATCCTGGTGCATCAGCTCACTTCTATTTCTGCCTTGCAAGATCTCTCATTTTTTTCATTCAAATTTCTCCTATCAATCCCTTCTTACGCTGATGTGCTAGATGACTCAACAATAAACACCCCTCCCAATCTGAAATTTACTCATTGTGTCTCTAAATGCCAAAACCAAATCACTGCCTGAACATACTGCTGCAAGCCTTGTTCTTTCCACCTTCATCAGCCTGTACAGTTTATTATCCTCACTCACTGTGCCATATCTAAAATTAGAAGGTAAGCTCTTTGAGATATGGGTAATACATTTTTCCCTGTTCCATAAAGAACCTACAACAGTTTTGATAAGTTAAAAATTTAATTGATACAACAAATACCATAAAATAGTGAATAATAAACAAGTCTGGTAATTCTTTTCCTTAATTGTTTTGTCTTAATTCTTCCTACACAATTATGTAAATTTTTCAAATAAAAAATCCCACTTCTGTGTATAAACTGAACTTTAAAGTTTAATCTGTTCATGTTATTGTTAACAAAACATCTGATCTAGTTTCTTCTTTTTTGTTTGTTACACACATAGAAGGCATTGCTTAATTTGTTATTAAAAAAAACCCCAAATCTATCCCAACAAGAAACTTAGTAGTGAAATACACTGAATAAATGTGGTTCTCACTACAGACCAAAATATATAGGCCAAAAATATTCACTCTGCCAAGCAAAACACAGTGCTGTCAGATTTTTGGTCCAATGATACTTTTGAAGAGTAGGATATGCATACAAACCAAATACCAACTTTCAGAACATTTTTTGAACCTGAGTAAGATTTCAGATACTCCAGCCTTCCCTATCACTGTTTTAAAATATAAATGAAGATATAATTTATGGAGGAAATTATAGCATGGAATAGCTTTGCAAAAATCAAGTCAGCCACTTCATCCTGAAAAATTCTGCTGTGTTAGGAGCATATTTTTAAACTAAACAAACCATAGCATATTAATTACTGTAATCTAGTTAAGAGTGGGATCTACCAGAATGCTATTAGTACATGAAAGATAATGCAATGCTGTCAGCTGTAACCAATAGTGTAACTCACATGATAAGATATGGGTAGAACAAATTTATTTTTAATCCTTTAATATCTTTGCAGATTTTATTTAACAGTGGTTTTGCATTTGAGCCCAAACATTTCACATCTGTCAGTTAATGAATCTTTTCAGTTTCTAAAAGATTAGAGTGTGTTTGAATGTATTTTTTTTTCATTGCTACAACTGCAATTTACCTATAAAAAATTTTGTCCTTAGGATGTGACCACATAGTTTCTGAATGAGTGAGTAGAAACCCCAGAAAAGAATGGTTTATATTGGAAACACTGACTCAACCTTTAACTATAGAGGTGTGAACTGTTACCTATGTAATTACTGGTCAACCTCAATCTTTCCTAATTAAAGTTTTCCTCTGGTGGCATATACTTAAGGCTAACCTTTACTGTTTATTCTACAATATATGATTACAACGAACCCAGTGTAAGTTAAATGATGTAGTTGTGTCTGACTTTATACAGCAATTTGATAGAACTTGGTAATTAATAAAACCACCTCTCCCCAAAACCTATGATGTAAAGCAACTTAATACCTGCTCATTGAGAAGACAATATCATAACATAAAAATGTATTTAACATTTGTCAAAATATAAATTCAACAAAGTAATTATGTAAATCTGTAGCGTACCTGAACAAGGGTCTCCTTTATCATAGGTAAATTCCTTTCTTCTGTGAGAAAATTCGTAATTGCATTATATAAAAAAAGTAAAAATCTGCTAATAAAAACCAGTATAAAACAAAAAATAAACACTTCACATTTAATAATGTAATTATTTTGAGAAATTTTAAAAATAAAATTCTTCAGATTAGAATTGCAATAAAGCTTAGTATTTTCCAGTAGTTAGAGTTGGCAATATCTATTATGGTTATCCCCAAATTTCCCTCATTAATCACTGTTTTCTCAGTTATTTACAAATGACAAATATTCATCATCTGGGCTGAAATTTCCCTGCCTCAAGAAAAACTTTTCAACCAGACTGGTGCAGTCATTTCGAAGAACAAAGGGTTCCATAGTGTAATTTACCCTTGGTTGTATATATGCAGGAAGATACAATCATTGCAGAATCATATACAATTAATCGCTAAGGACTCATTCAAGGATGGCCATTACTTCTTTGTGGAGTAGTTACTTCTTTTTGCCCTATTTATTATTCACTGTATATCTTCAGATATTATTTGCTGAACACTGGAACTGGATGAGACCATTTTAGTCTAAAAGAACTCCTCTTAGAAATTTTATACAGTTCCTTTATATAACAGCTGAGTGCTTCTCCAGCACTGAACATCTGCAGTGAATGAAAGCCCTGTTATTCTCATTTTACCTGTATATAAGGATTAATATTAATATATATATAATCCAGTAATTGCATGTCCAAATTAAAATGTCCGTAGTATGTTTCTTCAAAGCATTAGCACTATGTACAACTGCATGTTCAACACTCAGTTCCCATTGGCTTTTCTTGCAGTTCACTTTTCACTATCAGTTGCATCCATGTATCTTGCTGCCACTGTGATACATAATGAAATACATTCTGAAGCAAGATTTGTAGTGCACAGCTAAACATTTGCTCAAACCAGCTAGTCAGTCGTAACTCTCTGAAACCAGGCTTGTATCATGCAGCTCACAGAAGAACCTGCTACATAAAAGTCACCATCAAGAACTATATTCCAGATACATATAAATACATTTCGATTTCACTGGAGCTATGAAAACTAATACCAGTTGTGAATGTTTATTACACATAAATGTATTAATTGTAATATATTTAGGAAAAGATTTTGTTATTAAAATTGTTTTAAAAAGTTTTACTCCCATCCAGCTGCTTAATAAAGTCAGCAATTACTTTAAATGCTACAATTGGGGTGCATCAAGCACAGCATGTAGTGGATCAAGGGACATAATTGCCCCACTTTACACTGCCCTGGTGCGGCCTCACTTTGGGTACTGTGTGCAGTTTTGGGTGCCACAGTACAAGAGGGACACAAAACTATTGGAGAGTGTCCAGAGGAGGGCAATGAGGATGGTGAAGGGTCTGGAGGGGAAGTTTTGAGGAGAGGCAAAGGTCTCTTTGATTGTACAACCTGGATAAAAGGAGACTGAGGGGAGACCTCATCGCAGTTTATGGCTTGCTAACAAGGGGTAGCAAAGGGGCATGCACTGATCTCCTCTCTTCAGTGACCAGTAGTAGAACCTAAAGGAAGAGTATGAAGTTGTGACAGGGGAGGTTGAGGTTGGATATTAGGAAGAGGGTTTTCTACTGACAGGGTGCTTGTGTACTGGAACAGGCTCCCCAGGGAAGAGGTCACAGCACCAAGCTTGACTGACTTCAAGAAGTGTCTGGATGATGCACTCAGTCACATGCTCTGACTTGTCTGGCCCTGTGTGGAGCCATGAGTTGGACTTGACTGTTCATTATGGGTCCCTTCTAACTCAGTATATTCTATGATTCTATGATTCAAGGGCAAGACTTAGGAGGAGTGGCTAAGTTCACCTGGTCTGTTCAGCTTGGAGAAGACCTCCAAGATCTTGGGGTGACCTCATCAGAGTCCACAACTTCATAAGGGGAACAGCGAAGGGTGAGGTGCTGATCTCTTTTCGCTGGTCACCAGTGACAGGACACAAAGAAATGGAATGAACTTGCATCAGGGAAACTTCAGATAGGATATTGGGAAAAGGTTCTTCACTGGAGGGTGGCAGGTCAGTGGAACGGGGTCCCCAGGAAAGTGGTCATGGCACCAAACCTATCAGTCTTCAAGAAGCATGTGGACAATGCTCTTAGTCATATGATTTAATTTTAGGTAGTCCTCAGAGGAGTAGGGAGATGGACTTAATTCTTATGGGTCCCTTCTAACTTGAGATATTCTATGATTCATTAACAGAACACACCACAGACAAAATCAATATGGGGAGAGGAGGTAGTGCAATTTTAAAATTACATATTTTTCTTTTTTCTTGCATTATAGCACAGAAATTTTTTTGTTGCTTTTCTTGAGGGAATGACACGTATATTTTTATGTCAGTTACCTACCCCCTCCTCTGCCTCACCTGAAAAAAGATCATTACTTTTAAAAACAAACATTCATCTGTAAAATAGCATGCCACTCAGAAACCAGACAAAAAAGATCATGCCTAATAGAAAACTGGAAGGCAAGTTACTGAGAGAAATTCCTTCTGAGATGAAAGTTGTTGTCAGTTTGCTTTGAGGGATGAAAATGAGGTAATACAATTTTAAAACTCTTACATATCTAAGATTTGTTGCAACAAATTAGTTGACCTCAAAATGAGACTAGGAAAAAATCTGAAAAAGATCAGACCATAAGTGGGAAATGTAAATTTTCAGTTTTGTTAAAGTTCCCCTTCTGAGAGTCTACCCTCTTTTTTTGCCTGATAAATTACGTCCAACTCTGTATTGGAGTGGAACAATACTGTCACCTGGTGGTTAAATTTACTAGTAGTGTTCAACAAAATCCAGAATCGATCACCTAATCAGCTGAAAGAATTGTTTAGATTCATGAACAATTTAATGCTAGTAATTCAAGAATTATATCATTAATTACAGTGAGTGGCACTAGTAGCATAGCAGTGGGTCAAGAAATCAGTAACTAAGTACTTTTTTAAGGAAAGAGAAAAAGTTGAGTTGGCTCAAAAAGATTCTATCAGAAGGTGATTCTGCTGTTTTTTCTTTGAACTAATCTTCCAATTGAACTAGATACTATACTCTGGGGGTAATAACATACAGATAAACACTGATATACACACCATTTTTTACTGTAAATACAGCAGGTTTTGACTATTGATGGCTAAATAAACTGAGGATAATTAAAAAATAGAAATGAAATATTATTGATGTTTTAGCCAGTACTAAACTAGATTATATACATATGTTGATATTTCATTTATAGAAGTCAAGCCCAAAGAAAAGTACCTTCATTTTGGACTATACATTGATGTGATAGCCCTTAATCCTGCAGATGTACGTTTCATAACCTCCAGTTTCTGAATTCCACGCTGATCAGTTTTATCAATGCAGTAGAAGTACAGTATGCATACCATAGCTTTCAATCACTAAATTTTCAGAAAATCCAGTTCCTAGATATTTAAAAAAGTGGAATCCTGAATTTGATTATTATAAATTCTGGGACACCTGGTAACATTCACTGTTATTTCTATGGCAAGGATCCTCTTTCAATTATGTTTTCTCTGTTGCTTCTTATTCTTCCTTTGGGCATAATATGAATTAATTTCTGATTATACTGTTTATGACCCTAGCCTGTTCACATTTCTGGAGATAATTCCTGTGCATACAAACGACTTCTCTACTAATGGAAAATCTTGAGTACTGATAGCATAAAATTATCTGTTTATTAAAAACAAGAACTAAGAAGGCTGTGAATGATTAATTCCAAGACACTGAATCCCTTGAAATGGCATTGCTACTAATGTTAGAAAAAAAATATTTGATTCTGCTATACAGGAAATTCTCATCAATCGGATCTCAAGAGTGGTTTCAAGGCGAGCTGACTAAGTACCAGCATGGGCCTCTAGTTACAGAAACCATACTAGATCTTTAAAATGTTTTCCTTTAGTAGCAGTTTTCTCTTGCTAGAAGTAATTTTTAGGCATGTTGTGGTTTTGCATGGCAAGGTTCCAGGGGTGGGAGGGAGCGTGTTGCAGGGGTGGCTTCTGCAAGAAGCATCTAGAAACTTCCCCTAGGCCCATCAGAGTAAATACCAGGTGGGCTCAATGATAGACCTGCCACTGACCAAGGCCGAGCCAATCAGTGACAGTCATAGCGCCTCTGTGAATCACATTTAATAGGAAAAGTAAAACCACAAGTGGCTGCTTTTTGCCACCGGAGAAGGGAGTGAAAAGATGTAAGAATCTTTGCAGACACCAAGGTCAGTGAAGAAGTGGAGGAGGAAGCACTCCCGGCACCAGAGAGATTCTCCTGCAGGCCATGGAGAAGACTATGGTGGAGTAGGTTGTCCCCTGAAGCCCTTGGAAGATGATGAGGAGCAGAGACCCCATGCTGGAGCAGGTGGAGACATATGGAAGATACTGTGACCCATGTTGGAGCAAGCTCCTGGCAGGACCTGCAGACCATAGAAGAGAGAGAGGCACATGCTGGAGCAGGTTTGCTGGGAGTACTTGTGACTCCATAGGGAACCAGGCTGGAGCAGCCTGGGACTGAGAGATTTCATCCCATAGAAATGACCCACAGTGGGGCAATTGGTGAAGAGCTGAAGCCCCATGGGAAAGGACTCACATTGGAGATGTTCATGGAGGACTGCCTCCCATGAGTGGGACCCCACGCTGGAGCAGGGGAAGAGTGTGAGGAATGACACCCCACCCCTGATGAAGAAGGAAAACAACTTTGTGAGGAACTGACTGAGACACACATACCCATCCTCCCCTGTGACACGTGGAGGGGAGGAAGGGAGAGAAATCATGAACAAATATAAGTCCGGGAAGAAGGGAGGGGTGGGGGGAGGTTTTTTTGATTTACTTCTCATTATCCTACTCTAGTTTCACTTTGTGTGTGTGTGTAGTGTAATAAATTATTTTTCTTTCCTTTATTCTGTGTTGAGTTTGTTTTGCCTGCGTTGCTAATTGCTGAATGATCTCTCCCTGTCCTTATCTTGACTCCTAAGCCTCTCAATATATATTTTCTCCCCTGTACAGCTGAAAAAGAGGATGATAGAGTGACTTTGGTGGGTGTCTGGCCTCCATCCTGGGCTAAGCCACCAAAAGGCAGTGGCTCTGTGACCTTAGAGTGTACTTCGGTATCTTACTAGTTCCAAGTTACTGCAAGTAAGTGAGAAAAAGTAAGTAGCAAAATTGATGTCTCCATACTCAAATGGTAGACCAGATGCAGTGGACATACAAGTTCCTATTATCTCCTGAGTTTCTGCAAGACAGATTCAGTCATTTTTATGTTTCCTTAGATTCCTGTCAATTCTCTACAATAAGAAAACTTTCTACATGCTGCAGAAAGGCAACCTTGAGCTATTTGAGGCAACATTTTACCATTTCACTGCCGAACAGCTTTATTCTATTAGAGGTCCTTAGAGTATCACAGTATAGGTGATAGAATCATAGAATCATAGAATCATAGAATCATAGAATCATAGAATCATAGAATCATAGAATCATAGAATCACAGAATGGTCTGGGTTGAAAGGGACCCCAAGGATCATAGAGTTCCAACTCCCCTGCCACAGGCAGGGCCACCAACCTCCAGGCCTGGATCTACACAAGGTTGCCCAGGGCCCCATCCAACCTAGCCTTGAAGATCTTTACTAATGAATAAAACAAATACCAGTTATTTTCTATAACTTCATCACTTTGATTCTTTCTCCTCACCACGTGTGGGTCGACAGTGTGGGTTCTGACTCTGGCTTCCTCTGCTGTTCCTCTGTTCTTTTCATGCTTTCTTTACTCTTTGATCTTACCATGCTGGAATGAAGAAGAGAGTAGGAGAAAAGATCATTCAACTTCTCAGTTCTTTTCAGCTACTGAAATCAGATGGCTTTGAAGACACAAGTGTCAGAAAAATACACATATGCTTTTTCAGAAGTTTAAATACCATTTTGAAGGTAGATTATGTAAGATATTTATAACTTTTTCAAAAAACAAGCAAAAACAGGGCAAGGAAATATATTTTAAAAGGTAGTGTGAAAACAGAAGGAAGCATAAGGCCTTTATTACTTGTTCAATTACCCTGACTGGGAACACTCTCAGTTTAGTTTCTGTTCCACATTTACCTGTGGAACAGAAGAGAAAATCACAAAAACAATCCCTTCTAGTTGTTTTCACCTAGTAGAAGTTGGGACTTCAGGAAACTCAACACAGGACAACTGTTGCCATTTCATGTGGCTGTGTTCTGGTGGAGGAGAGGGAGGCTGCAAGAGTGGCTTCTGCAAGAAGCAGCTAGAAGCTCTCTGCAGGCCCCAGATAGTAAACACCAGCAGACTCAATGCTGGAGTTGTTGACCAAGACTGAGCCCATCAGCGATGGCCATAGCGCCTCTGGGAATCAATTTAAGAAGAAAAAAAGGAAAGCTAGGGGATGTTTTTTGCCACCAGAGAAGGTAGTGAGAAGGTGTAAGACATTCTGCAGACACCAAGGTCAGTGAAGTGGAGGGTGGGGAGAAGGAGGACCAGGTTCCGGAGAGAAAGATGCCCCTGCAGCCCTTGGAGAAACCCATGCTGGATCAGGTATGCCCCTGCAGCCTATGGAAGAAGATGAGACCCCACCTGCAGCCCGTGGAGAGGCCCCATGCTGGAGCAGGTGGAAACATATGGAAGATGCTGTGACCTGCATTGGAGCAAATCTCTGTCAGCACTTGCAGCCCCTGGAGAGATAGAGACACAGAGGTGAGTGAGAGAGAGACCCATGCCAGAGTAGGTTTGCTGGAGGCAGACTTGTGACTCCGTGGAGGACCAGGCTGGAGTAGTCTGGGCTTGATAGACTGAGAGACGTCCTATGATTCTGTGACTGCACCCCCTAGAAGTGACTCATGCTGGGGCAGCTGGTGAAGACCTAAACCCTGTGGGAAAGGACTCACGTTGGAGACATTTGTGGAGGACTGTCTCCTGTGGGTGGGACCCCATGCGGTTGCAGGGGAAGGGTATGAGGAATGACCTCCATCCCCCACCCCACTTGCTAAGGAGGAAAACAACTGATGAGGAACTGACTGAAACCCTCATTCCCCCATTCTCTGCCCCTCCCCATACCACAATATGGGGGAAGAAGGGAAAGAAACCATGACTAATGTGAAGTCTGCTAAGAAGGGAGTGGTGGGAAGAAGTGTTTTAAGATCTGGTCACACTTCTCATTATCCTACTCTGGTTTCACTGGGTGTGTAGTATAACAAATTAGATAGTTTTCTGTCTTTTATTCTGTGTTGAGTCTGGTTTGCCTGTGACACTAATTGCGGAATGATCTCTCCCTGTACTTATCTCGACTCCTGAGCGTCTCAATATCTATTTTCTCCCCTATCCAACTGAAAAAAAAGGAGTGATAGAGTGACTTTGGTAGGCATCTGGCCTCCAGCCAAGGTCAAACCACCACAACTCATTGAGTTCTTCCTATTCTGTGGAAGCATCAGAGTTTCATCTAGTGTTCACAAAGAAAATTTCAGTTAAGAATAAAACCTAAGTCAAACCATGATACACATATCAATAATATGACTATGGTCAGTTTAACTGTTTTCAGGAGCAATGTCCCATATTTTTTCTGATGTTCAGATTGGTGGCTATATACATGATTTGCAATATTATCTATCCTACAACTATACTGACAGAGTGCCTTAGTCTATAGATTGCAGATGGATTATAGATCCATCTGTTTCAAAATGTTCTGGAAATTAATTGTTTTTAAACCAGTGTTGTCATTTATAGTGTATAAATCTATATTTAGTTCAATTCTCCAGTTCAATGCAGCTATGACTAATAATTCAAGTGACTTGAGCCATTTGGCCAATGATCTCAGGATACATCATATCCCATACATAGACTAGTAGGAACATTGCTTGCCATCCAATTATTTCAGAAGAGCTAAGCTAATTTAAGAATAGGTTCTGCTCCTGATTATGAGAACATCCAGCTCAAGGCCAATGAAGAAACCAAGGAGTACCAAGGTTCAGACTGCTCCTAGGATAGCACAAAATTACTCAATGCTGTTTAAAAATGCAAAATCCAAACGGTAGCAAAGAAACTTCTTTGGGAATGCCTAACAATGTACAACAAGCAGTATAATATTCTTATATCTTCCTAGAAATTGCCGATTAAAAGCTCTGAAGATGCTTAGTGGCTTTTCAAAGCAGACCCTGAAGAGTATTCTGTAAGTAGAAGCAGGTTAACTCTTAAAGATAAAAGGTAACTAAACTCTTCTTTATTATATGGATCAGAGGCACCAGAATGCCTAAAGCAAATACTGCATGGAAATATGAAGCCATATTTAATGACAGGAACTTTAAAGAAATTACACTTTCAGGTATCCCCAGTTGTAGAATAATTTATTCCTTGTAGATGTGAAATGATGTACTTACTAGTACACCCAGCAGGAACATTTTAATTTGCTCTTATTATACTTGCATGCTTCTATTCCATTAGTACTCAATTTTTAAAAAATGTATTTTCTACCTTTTTTATCTTTTAGTACTAGCAAGGGCTCTGTATTACTTCAGCAGCACTCACAGAAAGCAAAATTTATTTTTAGCTAAAATTGAGTGTGGCTTAGTTATGTGATTTTTATTTTTTTTAGGAGCAAGCCTATTGCTGCTATAGATGACTGATTTGTATTATTGTACTCTCCCCAGAAAATATGCAAGGGACATTGGTCTCAGAGGTGTCTTAATCTCCAGAATGAGAAGAAAATGTAAAATATATCTGCCACCTCTTTTCTCTCAAAATAAATGGGCTGCAGTTAAAGAACATTTTCCTGCAATTTTATATCCCTACCACCAAAATGTAAATATTATCATGGACACTGATTTCACACATTGGAAGTAGTCAATACTCCCTTGAGCTAGTGCACTCTAAGCCAGCATGTTCAAGGTTTTCACTATTTTGCACAAGCAAAAGCTAGATTAAGTTTTAAATACCAAGAGCAGTTATTTTACTACTATTTCATTACTATTTTCAAGAGTGACCTTCCATACAACTGTGTATAAAGTATTTCTAACATCAATGTCATCTTTCCCTGCCTTTCCCTGCCATAGCCTTCTGCAACCAAAACTCAGGCACAAAGCAGTTTGGAATCAAATGCTGCTTTCCTTGGTGTTTAAGAGGGTTTATGTAAGACATAATGAACCACACATGAATCAAGATGGTCATTAGCATAATTCTTTGGTGCATTAAGTGATACAAAACTCATCAAGTCACTGTGTGAAAGGGTTAAGTTTCCTTGCTCTCCCTCTGTCATGCTTAGTGTTGTAGGAGAATGGACAAGAGCTTCAAGGTAGTTTGGATCCCTCACTTCCCTTTTGTCCTTTTCACCACCCTCACAATAACTGTTTGGAATATGAGGAAGCTAAAAGAGGAACTTAGTTATACTTTGGAGACAAAGGTTCCCGAAGTAAAATAAGAATGTCTTAAGCATCCACAAACCACAAGAAAAGGGATTGCCTAAGCATGAACTCAACAAAACCCATAATAACTGGGTGAAAGATAAAGGTGGCAGGTTGAAACCATGACCATTGACCCACAGACCACCAACCTAAGAAACCCACCAACTCAAAACTTTCCTTTTTTCATAGAATCAGAATATGCTGAGTTGGAAGAGACACATAAGGATCATCAAGTCCAACTCCTGGCTCCACACAGCCAAGTCTGAGCATACGACTGAGTGCTCTGGACATTTTTGAGCATGCATGCTAATTTACATAAGAAGCATAGAAGAGACAGAGATAACCTCTGAAACGAAAGGAATGGACTTGTGGGATGCAATTCACACTGAACACCCCCATTGACAGGATCCATGCTGGATGGGGACACTTCACACCAAATACTGCTGTTCACAGAATCACAAAATGGGAAAAAAACGTTTAGATCATCGAGTCTAGCCATATATGTCCTTTACTAAACCATATCCCTAAGCACCTCATCTACCCTTCCAGGGATGGTCACTCAACTGCCTCCCTGGGCAGTCTGTTCTAATGCGTGATAACCCTTTTGGTGAAAAGCTTCTTCCTAATGTCTAGTCTGAACCTGCCCTGGTGCGGCTGGAGGCCGTTGCCTCTCATCCCATGACTTTTCCCTTGGGCAAAGAAACTAACACCTATCTCTCTATGACCTTCTTTCAGGCAGTAGTAGGCAGTGATAAGGTCTCCCCTCAGTCTCCTCTTCTCCAGGCTAAACAACCCCAGTTCCCTCAGCTGCTCATCGTAAGGCTTGCTCTCCAGCCCTTTCACCAGTCTTGTTGCCCTTCTGTGGACAGGCTCCAGGACCCAAAACTGAACACACTATTTGAGGTGCGGCCTCACTGATGTCAAGTACAGAAGCACAATCACTTCACTGGACCTGCTGACCACACTGTTTCTGATGCAAGCCGTGATGCCATTAACCTCCTATTAAACTTACCATTTGTGTATTGACCTTAACTGTTATCTCACTTAAATTCCAACAAAGGGAATTGGTGAATCTGAGTCACCTGTCTGTCCTTTTGGACCATGGTATTACAAGTGTCTACACAAAAAAGGAGTACTAAAGTTGGTTAATTTACCACTGAGATTAGACTGGATGGTTGCCTTCAGGAAATCAGAATCAATTGACAGTTCATTTATTAAAGCTTACTGCTGAATCATGTTTAGACAGACAAGTAGAAAAAAGATGCTTTCTGGTTACTTCAAGACAGCCTCCCCTAAAAATAATACTTTATTGTGTCAGATACTTGAATAGCAAAGAAAAATGAATGTAAATAATTCCAGTAAAATTCCTAAACCAAACATTTCAGATATAAATGTAACAAGGAATCTAGGCTGATTATCAAAATGATAAGGAAGCTTATGTTCAAGGAAGCTTATTTCAACAGACTGCTCAACAGTACAGCAACAGTAACCATTGAGACTACTAGCAAAGCACTGAACCACATACCTTTTTTCTCTTTGGCAAGGAGTCATCTCAACAGTTATCTTGGAGCATTTATTTGTTAGCAGCAGAAACAAGAACACAGTTTGACTCATTGGAAGCTATGCCTGCAATTTTCAAAATGCAGAGCCTGGAGTTGGTTCTAAAGATCTCATGACCTTCTGGGTTTTGATGGAAAAATAAATAAGCACAGACAAGCTGTAAAATAATTTAACATCAAATATGAGTTCTTGAACACATTTCCTTGTTATTTACTCTGCCATGTTTCTGAAGCAGTAACAGGGTTAATAAAAACATAAACATACGCAAATGAAAAATGAATGGTGGAAACACAAGCAAGTGTCTCATTGTGATTAAACTTACTTAATATTTACACCACATTTCACAATTCGGTATCATTAAAAATGATAGTAGAATAATTTTGAGCTTAATGGTGATTTCCCCTACACATCAGAAGAAAGCAACAAACCCAAAAGTCATCTATCATGTGGCAGGAAACAATTTTTTCTTTCTCTTCACTTGCAAAAAGGCAATGAAATTATGGTTCCAGTTTAGAACAAGACACACTGCCACCCTGCTTGGTGTGTGCACACACCAGTATGTAATGGTCTAAATTACAACTAAAGGTGTCATCTTTTGCTATACCTTAGAAGTATAATTCATACTATACAGATATACGAGGGCAAGACTTCCAGCAGCACTGGAATCTATCCAAGGGCCACAATTTTGCCCTGTAGCTAAGTATGAAGGCTGTGTCACATAATTTGTTCAGTTTGGCTAACTAGTTCCAGAATTGGTCACATCTACTTGTTTATCTGTTGGTCATTTACTTGTACTATAGTACATAGGCCCTATAAACACCCATAAATGAAATTTTAGTTTTTACACACTTTAGCACTCTTTTGTGTTAAACTTATAATAGATATCATGTTTGTTTATTACATTCTTCTCCGAGTTGTCTTCATAATTCTCCTCTCAAGCATGAACATGACATATGTGCTATGTATCCGCACTGTCACTTGCTACCACTAAACTCTGCACATCATTCTTACTTAACACCAGAAATCCATCAGAGTATCGTAAGATATTTCTTATGAAACTTTTAACATTATTTTCCTTCTCATTAATAGAGGAACTTCTCTCTCTGGACCTTGCTTTGATAATTCCCTTTGTTTAACTGTGCATTTGGGTCCAGTTCAGTTCGGTACCTAATCTCTCTGGGATTTTTTTTTAAACTTAATTTTTTGCATTTAAAGTATTAAAGATTTTGTCTTTCTAATTGTCTACTTGTTTGCATTTGTTTTCTATGGCTTACTAATTTTTCCCCATATATTCTTGAGAGAGTTTGTTTTATTATCATGACAAAAGAAACCCTGTACCATCAAACAGATTATTTAGATTGGGATTTTCAAACCTGCTTAGTGGTATGTGTGGTTTTAACAAGCTGATGCTCAACTTGGAACATTTACAAGGGAAACTTCATTAGGTCAATTACCTCTTTCTAAGCAAATCAAACTATTGAAGAAAGCTGAAGTTAAGTATATAAAGTGGAGATATTCATAGTCTCATTTTTAATTCTAACTCGTGATAACAAAAAGACAACTTCCTGCTTTAGAAATGACATAGTAAACTCTTCAAGTTATGAATTCTGCAAACAAGGTTGCTAAATTTTATGTTACAAATTCAGATACTATAGGAATGTCCAAAAAGATTCCTAGAAGAAATACACAGTCTAGTTTGGACTGGCAGAGTTGAGCATATCTTCATGAGACAGCTGTGCTAAATACAAAAAATACTTGCATACACAGATATGTTAGTCTACTAAATATAGTTTCTCGTGTAATAAAATGATTGGATGAAAAAGTCCAAACACTGGAAAAGTAACCAAGAATTAATTGCTAAAGAACTGTTGACACTTAGTTTCACTGGTTACTTATTTCTGAATAGTACATCATAGGTGGTTCTAATTTAGGCAGTGGAGTTTCTCATTCTGTTTGTGTTTTGGCTGTCACATTCCAGAAATAAAAGATGGAAATATTTTCTCTATGTTTTTCTACAACATACTAGAAACTACAGCAACTGATATCACAAAATTAATGTACAAGTTTTATTACCGCAATGATTACCACATACTTTATTACCATGAAAGTGCAGGACTAAACCAAACATTTAAAATTAGTTACCTTGTTCAGCAGCATAAAATACAACAAAGAGAAAAATAAAAATTAAGTTTTATATACAGAATGGTGACAACATCTAGAAATAAATTCCTTGAACATTCACTGTTATATGTACCTGTTAGTTATTTGCTTTTATTGCAAAACTTGTAAAGGGTTCTGGATGGTAACTATAGAGTATTTCAGTACCTGAAATAAATACTTTAAACTGCTGAAAATTAAATATCAAACGATGTGAAAGCTGTGTGGTCTTTAATATTCCTCCACCCTTCCCCCACCTTAAGAAAACAACGGACAATTTTTTTTCAGTTTAAAATACATTTTCAGTATTCTTGCATTATCAATGCCCTCTCCTTGACTGCTGGTCTAACCAGCAATATATCCAAGTACAATAAAACTGGATAAAAACCACATTAGTGAATCACATAAAAGAACCCAACTACTGTAATCAGAAATACCAATAAGATAACCACTCTGAAAGTTATGAAAATAGCATCAAAACCAAATAAAATTAATATTTTTAAAATTACATACATGCTTAATACACACACCTCTCAAGCAGTCCTAAACAAGAGGGTTTTTTTTCTTCAAACTTTGGGATAGACAAACCTTAAAGATTGAAGTAGTAATTCAATTTAGTAGTCAGAACTTGTCCCAACCCACTTTCTACAAAAAGTTAGAACAAATTAATAGGAAAATGAACTTTTGGATAATGTGCCAATAAAACATATGTATTTTTCCTATCTTGCCCCAGCTCCCAATGTCAACAAGGTGTAATGGTATTGAAAAATTTGCTAACATTAAAGTTTTTTTCTCTCAGAAAAGAACTTTGTTTAATTTTCATGGAAATGTTGGCCTGTGTCTCTTGTTATTTGAAACAAAACATACATCTTTAGTCATATTTTTGCAACATTCTGTGTATGTCACAGCAGTTTGATCTCTGTCATCTAGATTAATATTTCAGAGGGAACTACATACCACTTTTTTGTAAGGCAAATAGGATACTTCTGAAATAAATATTTTTTCTGATTAACACAGCCATAGCTTGAGGGTACATTTGTAAAATTATTTATTCTCAAAATAACATCAAAAGAGTTTATTTCATGTAAACAATTGTCTTTAGCTATGCAAATATTAAACTATCAGCTTTTCTTTGAAGTCTGAACAGCATCATAGTCAATAAAGTCAAAGGCTGCAGTGTGCTTACAGATGGACATAACAGAATTAATCTCACACTTAGAACCCTCAGCAGCTTGCTATCCATCAGCTCAATGGCTGCTACCTCACCAAGTGAAAAGGCAGTAGAGTTGCTGTAAAGTAGGAAGAAAGTAAAATGCTTTTCAAGTTGGCTTCTTGATAACCTTGCATAGAAAACAAGATCAGAAATTGCTTTTTAACAGGTTCTGACTTTCTTTAAGGCACAACTTGAGATATGCTGTAGGTGGTTTGGCATACTGATGGTAAACAACACTCCCAAATATTTTGCTTTTTAAACCAAAGATATTTGGGCTGTTTAGCATATCTGCTAGCTCAGATTTCCTCCACTTCTTTCACAACGTGTACTTGCAGTGTTCACCAAAGTTCAGACTCAGGTTCTACTCTTTTTTCTTTTTTATTTTTTTTCCTTTCCCATTTACAATTCTGGAGAGAATGTCTAATATTTTCTAGTGGAAATAGTCTGAAAGATACTTAATAGCAGTCAAATATGCTGCCACTTAGGCTTGATTAAAATTAAGTATATAATGGCTATGAGTAGCAAAATAAAATTATTTCTTGGTGCAGATCCCTTCCATTTATACATGTATACAATCTTTCACAGGGGAAAACAGATGCTGCTGCCAGATTATTTTTCCAAAATGAATAGAAAATCCTGAAATATACACTGTTTTTTCAGAATATCTAGAATCAGAATTATAAAATAATTTTCACAGTTATTTCTATTTTCCTATAAATAAGAATCTGTAAAAAAATAAAAGAAAAAAGAGGAAATCTACTTATCAGTTCTGTTCACAAAGTATTTGGGGAGATAAGTAATGGGGTTTTTTTTTTGAGCAGAGGATGGTAAGTTTTAAAAAGTGACAAAATAATAAAAATAGAAAATTTTTAACACAATGGAGATAGTATTTAAAATCAGGGTGACTATAATGAAAATATTGTATTCTGTAAAGTGAGTGGTTTCATTTGGTTTTTTATTAATTATTTGAGGACTACAGAAAGTAAAGAGACATATTCTGAGATGGTGCAAATATTCAATACTTCACTCAGTTCAACAATCCCAAGCTAATTTACATGTAAGGGTTCTGATTCCCACAGTGAGTAAATCTTTGGAGTTGCTAACTGCAACGTTTTCATTTAAAAAATCACTGTTAAATCATTCCCATATATTTCATTGCAGTGGTAGTAGAAAAGAACTAAATTATCTTTAAACATATCTCTAGTTAAAATACTGCAGCTGAAACCTCTTTCCAGATGCAGGAAAAATCGTCACAATAATAATATTATATTGGAAAGTTCATAATAAAACACTTTAAAATTTAAATGCTTATTTTTGGTAAAAAAATGGTCAGTAAACACATTTTTGTGTGTTTGCTCAGGAACTGCTCAAGACAGCAATTTAGCATAAAAGCTAAAACAGATACCCACAAACCAAGGTAATGCGTATGGCTATAGGATGTTTTTCCTTTACCCGTTAATTACTTTCAGTTGATGAGACCACCCACAGTGAAATCATTCTGAGAAGTTAAATATGGGGAAGGAAAGGCAGGCAAATGAAAACAACAAACCAATCTGGGAATACCTGGTTTTAAGGCTAAATGGAAGACACACCCATTATTATAGATGACAGCTCTCCCTCTCAAAATATAGTTAATATTGGAGTGTAATTCACATTTATCCAAGCTGGGCTTATTTCGCATGTGCTTAGACACTCTGAGTGACCGTAGTTCCATTTTTCTCTTCTAAACTTGATCCAGAAAAATTATTTAATATTGCTTAGAAAAACGTCTACCCAAGAATTCTTTTTCTAACTCTTTCCATCCATTTCTTCCATATCAACCAAGTTTAACACCAAGTATTTCAAATTTCCTTCGCAGTCTAGTTTCAAGTCACAGATCCTTCGAACAACATACTTGAATTATCAAGCAGACCCTTCTGACAGAACTTCCACTGCTGAATGGTGGAAACTAATGAAGTTTAAATGTAGCTAGTCAAAATAAAAATATTTTAAAAGTGATTGCCAGAGTATGCACACAGCAATTCTGGGCACCAGGTGAATGAAATTCATGTTTTCTGACCCACAGAGTTTTGAGATTTAAAAAATACATTCTGAAGTGAGAAAACTGAAGAGATCCTCATCTTCCAAGGAAATAGTCTTGTGTTTCAGAAAATTAAATTTATGCATTACAAGTCTGAAGTATGTTCAGAGACTTCACCTGCAGGAATTGAAATCTTGCAATTCAGAGACTTTTAAGTGTTGTGATTGCTTTTGAAAAATGAATCTTCAACTCCTAAGTAACAGAGGACTTTGGAAAATATTTCTAATGGCTAACATGCATTAGTACTTAGAAGTAACTGTATAAACTTGTTCGTGCAACTCTTGCCTTTGTCTCCCAAGGATATGTGCATGTCATTCAGCTAGTTTTTCAACCATGGAACAGTCTGTTTTGTGGATTCTGAGCCATAGGCAGCAAAATTGCTAGGACTACTAAAAAAAAAAATTCTTTTAAGTCACATTCAAAGGGCCAAGTATTTCACCAATTATTAAAGAAATACAGAGATGTAAATTGGAGAACAGTAAATTTTATTATGGATTGTTTGTCCATGAAGGAACTTATAAATTGGAGGAAGAGTGAGTATTTTCCTAACCACAGATTCTTGGCATGTTTCCTTTTCATTTCTTAATTACAACCCTAATGCAGTGACTACTGTGCGACATCTCTCTTTATCATTACCCAGAGGCAGCTTACATGTCTTGCAGGTTTAACTAATACTTTGAGTTGGTTTAGCTATCACCTGTCATGCATTCGTGCAAGGATAATTTTACTTTTTTTAGCACTGAATTTTAGTTTTTTCTTACCAACATTTCTAAGATGACATAGAGACAAGACTATGTGGCACTGTACATAAGATGAACTAAGTCTTAGAAGAAAACCTGCAGCACAAAGTCTATGAGGCCCTGTATCATGATTTTGAAATAAAATATTTTGTGTTTAGCCCAAAAATATTTTTTCCCACTTCATGCAGCTTTGCAAATTATTACAGGAATTTCACTTTGGTTTTCCATCATAAAAGGAATGTCTTAGAGATATGTACAACTTTATTAACTAAAGTTTTCACATCTGAAAAAAATATTAATGAGACTATTTCTAAATTTAGCTTTTGAAGCAGCTTTTTTCAGAAAGACCAATACATAAGGCAATCATTTTTACTTCTGCTCTAGACATTTTTGATCAGTGTTCACTTACCTTGCAGAAAGGTGCTTTCGTTTGGGTTTTTGACATTCCTTATGTCACTGACTTCATTAAAACTACAGGTGCTGACAAATACTCAGTGTGTTTAGGTGTTACACTTTATATATAAATACTGATGACTACTATGTCTTCTATACTAACTTCCAAAGCTCCTAAAGAGCATGCAAGACCACATGAGGATTAATTAAAAACTGAATGAAATCAGCAAGAATATCTCCACTAAATTTCTCCTGGGCTGATGGAATTTAAGACCAAGAAGAAGCATGGTTATGATGATATGTTGTGACATCTTGTTTACAAAACCTTATAATTACTAATTCTCGCATCAACCATGCAGTTTTTTATGGATTGAGGAGAATAATATTGAGGCTTTACCAAAGACAGATTGTTCCTGTCAATGTTAAGTACTTCCTGTAATTAAATTATTCGATCCATGGACGAAGAGAGAGAAGAAAATGTCCTTTACTATGAACTCAGACGCATATTTTAACACTACCTCTCTATCCTTCTACCCAAACTGAGATACAGAATAGGCTGGTGAACTGTAAGGCAGATGAAAAAATAAGTAGACTGTTCATCTGAAAAGTTAGTAATTAATGTTTGAAGTTGAACTGGCAGGCATCACAAGCAGCATTCCTCAGAGGCTAGTGTCTGAAAGGCTGATCATGTTTAAAGTCTTCATCAGCAACCTAGAAAATGAGACAGAATGCATCCTCAGAAAGTTTGTGGATGATACCAAACCTGAAGGAGTGCAAGGCCAGAGTGTGGAGGTGCCATCAAGAGGCAGGCTGTTAGTACTGAGCCAAAGAGAAATTAATGGAGTTCAATAAAGGCATATGCAAAGACTTGAACCTACAACAGAAACACCCCATGCAACAGAATCCGCAGAGAACTGACTGTCTAGAAAGGAACTTTGCAGAAAAAGGACTTGATTGTCCTCATGGACACTCCTAATAAATAAGCCATGTGCCATTGTTGCAATTAACATCAAAAGGAGTAGAACCATCTGATGAGGGGAACTGAATAATCCCCTTTATTTGGCATCAGGTCTCATCTGAATGCAATGTCCAGTTTGGGACACTCAAACACAAGAAAGTCCCTGAAAAACTAGAGCAAGTTCAATAAGATGGTTAGGACCTGTAGTACATGACATATGAGAAGTGACTGAAAGAACTGTACTTGCTCATTCTTAAGAAGAGAGGGCAAAGACATACTTAATTGCTCTTTTCAATAGCTAGCCTAAACTGAAGTTGAAAGAAGACACCTAGACTGTATTCAGAGATGCTCAAAAAAAGTAAGGGACAATAGATGTAAGTTGTATCAAGGAATTCTGACCTGGTATATGGAAAAATATTTTTGATGTTGCAGTGATTAAGCTTAGAGATGTTGTGGATCATCCATCCTTGCTTTTTTTGAAAACTCAATATGCCCCTGACCAAGCTGAAACAGCTTTACACAGGCTTTTCTTTGAGCAGGAGGTTACACTACATGACCACCAGCACTCTCTTACAACCTAAGTTATCCCTATATAAAGAAAACAATCAAATCCCTTCCTGAAATTCATTAGGAAAAGCAAAGAATGATTAACTTGGTAAGTCCCCATCTGCAGGCAGCCAAATTTCATTTAGATCAAAACCTTTACAGTCAATTTACTGTCTCCTAAATAGTCACCAGCTTTGCTTTCCCGATTTTAGAGTGGATTCAGCATTGGTGAAGCAAGCTTATGACTCAAACAGAAGGAGGATCGTATCATTAACTACTTTAACATTAATACTTAGAATGTCATGTTGGGACTTGCAGGGCTAAGCAAACTTTTTCTTCTTTTTAAAAACTTATTTCAACATCTTTGCATCCACACATCTGTAGAGGAAGACTGTATTATGAATCATTACTTGATGAATCACTGTCTTGATAATTTGTCCATTTCTACTCCTACAATAAATACTATTTATGATCAAGTTGCTACTTCAGTCACAATATGAATCATACATGTGCTAGTGTTCTTACTGGAAAAGAAAATCTCTAACTGATAAGCAACATCATTTAATATCTTCCCATATAATTCAGAGGCTTCAAAGATATTTTAGCATGCTGAGTCCTGTTCCAGAAGAGGGGCAATTATCTGTCAGACCTCCAGACTATTCCTGTTAACTTCAAATGGAGAAGAATGGCTCTGCTGCAACCAAAATCCCGGCAAAGAACTTCTTCATATAATGTCATGTCATTGGAAGAGACCCATAAAGATCATGAAGTCCAACTCCTGGCTCCACACAGGACCAGCCAAGTCAGAGCATGTGACTAAGTCGAGATGCTTCTTGAACTCAGTCAAGCTCGCTGCTGTCGCCACTTCCCTGGGAAGCCTGTTTCAGTGTCTAACTACCCTCTCAGCAAAAACCCCTCTTCCTAATATCCAATCTAAATGTCCCCTGTCTCAACTTGATACTGTTCCCTCAGGATTTATTATTGGTCACCAAAGAGAGATCAGCACCTGCCCCTTCGCTCCACCATAGACCATGAGGAGGTCATAGACCATGAGGAGGTCTCCCCTCAGTCTCCTTTTCTCCAGCCTGAAGATACTCATAAGTAGCACATTCTATAATCAGCATGTACATCTCTCTTGCCCTTGTACAGAAGCAGATTCTCTGAATATTTTTTTTGCGGTTGTAAACGTGTGCACAGAAAAAAAATAGTTTTCATCAGGAGTGCTTTTCTGAAACAAATTCTAACAGTCCCCTTCTGCTAGATTGTGTTTTGATCCTGGAGCAATCTCACACAATGCACACTGAATTCCTTTGTATGAAACTGAAGCAGCAGGAATACTCCAACAGCCCAAACACATCCTCCAGTTTACTGAGAGAAGTTCAGTCCCTGGGGCCAAACTTGTCTAAAGCTAATTAATATTCTCAAAACTTGTATAAACAGCCAGTACTTCAGCACCAACTGTTTCACATTATATATCTGGTGCTTTTTCCCCTTAATTTCTAATAATAAAGGCATAACCGTAATTGTTCTGATCAGTAGGTAAGTCCATATGCAACTCATTTGAGTTTGGATCTTTTAACCTCAAGGGTGCTCTTAAGAGATTTGTCTACATTTCTTTTAGACAAGAGGGAGGGAGGTAGGAAGAGAGAGCGTGGGGAGGGAGGTAGGAGACAGCAAGTATGGTGGAAGAGAAGGGAAGAGGTAAGGAGACTAGGAAAGGGAAAAGAGGGAAAGGGAAAGAGGAGGAAGCAGGAGAGAAGAGAGGAAGAGTGTGAGGGCATTACTGTACTATTAGATATTAAGAATATTATAGCAAATTTCCAGGTGTTCAGAGTAAACTGATAAAGAAGCTAAAGAACAACTGAAAAATTGCATAAGGTCTGAAATCACATTAAATCAATGTCCATTGCTTGCTTTATCTATAATAAGGATGTGTGATAAAGCACACAACCTCACAGTTTTTCACAGAAGATAGCAGCAACCATCTTCTAGAGACCTCAGGGCACAAGCTTTCTTTGCAAAAACAACTGCTTTCCCTATCAAAGTCTGGCTCAGATTGACTTCACGCTCCTACAGTGAGATCAGGATTAATCAGCATGAGCCAAAACTCTTAGTGCTGTGAGTCACAGATCACGTTACAGACAAGAACAACTGTAACCACATTACTAAAACCAGTGTATCAAATCTAGTCCACAGGGCACATCTAGGCCAACACCTGAAGAAATATATACTGAATACTACTGTATGTAGACAAAGCTTCAAGGTATAAGGAATAGGAGAAAATTAATACTTGTTTTAAAAAAAGAAAGACTAGTGTGAGTTCTCACTGGTGAAAACTCATTACACTAAAATCCTACAACCTTAGCACTCCAAGCAAGGAGGACATAGAGCTAGACAGAAGTAAGCTGTAAATATAAGGCTATCTGAGCCAACTTCAGAAAGCAGCTTAACTGACGTAGTATGATGTGCTATGTTTCCATGTTTCTCAAATGAAAGCCATTAAAAAACAAAACACACCTAGGCTAGTCTTCCCTAGTACATTAATAAGTCTGTTTAAAGCTAGTGGAAACATCTACATGTTAATCTTTGCCATGTGTGTGACAGTGCTCTTAAATAATAGTGTGTCCATGATGACAATTATATTGATCAAGCTTTATGGTACCGATCTTCATAACCAGACTTACTGTAAGAGCACATGTTGGCAAACAGTTCATTTTAATGAGACATGATACATGGCAGAAAAATGATCAAACACCATACTGCATTCCTGCTCTCCTTTTAAAAAGGTGACAATTTCTTTGCTTAGACACCGAATGTTCCTCAGTTACTTCTTCTACAAACACTTGCTTTAGCAAATAAATTTCCTGCCTTGCTCAAACATTTAATCTTGCTGGTGAAACTTTATGATGATTTTTATTATGTTTTGATTTTCTTACAGTTCTGCCAATGTCCTAGCACTTACATAGGGAAGACACACTAATGCAGTTAGGTAACATGAAATGCAAGTTATCAGGATTTATTAGGTTGGTAATACTGGGATGATGGATTATTTTAAAAATAGAAAATAAAAACCCCAACCCTTTTAATTGCTTTTACTAGTATTCCTCCTTGAGATTAATGACAAAAATGCTTAGAAATCCAGATGGGCATGGCTTGAATCTAAATATTAAAATCCTGCTATTGTTTATGATGTATTTAGAACAGCTTAATATCAGCTACCGTTTATCTATACTCTAGAAAGTAACAGAGATTAAAAAAACGGTTAGAGTGCATCAGAGATGGAGGATCATTCACAAGTATTCATCTCCACAGGAGCATCTGTAATGGTTGAATGAAAAAACTACTTTTTGAACTTTGGGACAAACAAGAAGAATCTTCTATTCTCTGCAGCACCCAGTTTATGTCAGGAGCTTCAGAAACACTGAGAAACCATCTGTGGATCTTTAATCCCTGTATGGTTTTACCACTTGATCTAGCAGGTGGTGTCTGAGGAAAACCTTTATTAAGTTGCAGTGACCTCCAGAGCCACCAAGCAGCCTACAGACAAGACAAAAATAGTATCTGCTGTGGTCTTTGAAAACTGATAATCAAATATTACAATATGGTGGGCAGATATGAATTAGGTTAATATCATAAATAGGGGAAAATGTAAGCAGTTAAATAAATTTGATGAATGAATAAACACTTTTTAGACTACAACTTCCTATGAAATCTGTGATAGTTTTATTTGAAAATTAAAAAATACATATATTTTGAGCTAGATGCCAGAGGATTAACAAGCTGCTGTCATGTTAAATGTTTTTTTTCCAAAGCTTTCTAAGAAAAAAAAAAATCCTTGTCCCCAAGTCCGATAAACTGTGTGCATATAGAATTTGTGTACATGCATTTCTAACACAGTTTAGCATACTCTACCATACATCTACCATAGTGGTATTCAAACCATTTAAAATCAGGCCTTGTGTTAAATTCATATGCTATCAATATGGTTTTCTCAGAATGAAAATACACTATTTTTATCTTGTTTACTGCATTTATAACTTGTCCCTGTGTGTGCAATGGTTACAAGGACAACTTGTAACAAGGACAAAGATTGAAAATTGTCAGTTCAAAGAAAAATGAATGCAATAAATAAAATCATATCATCAGTAGCTTTGATATTCACAGATTCCCAGATTCCCAGAATTGTAGGGATTGGAAGGGACCTCCAGAGATCCCCAAGTCCAACGCCCCCGCCATAGCAGGTTCCCTAGGTTTTACTTCCATTTTTAACTTTTCTGTAGGCACTCAAAGCTTAGGGGCTCATTATCTAAGTGCTAATGTTATATTCTTACAATAATTCTAACATGTCCTTTCTCTAAAATTTTTATTAATAAAGTCACTGATATTCTAGTACCTAAACAAAGCTTTTATAAAAATAAGTGTCACAGACATTTAAAATGAAGTTACCAATAACATGACTGTCTTCCAAAATTAGTATTAATGGATGTTTCTAAAAATTTTGATGGGTTTGGATAGAATATACTCATGTTAACTTCTAGTGTAGCTCAGCATGAAGGCTCTTCAGGATTAGAACCTGCTAAATTGTAAATAAATCTATTAATAAAGGTCACGGTGATAACAACATGAAAATATGAGGAAGGTGATATGTAAATACACTAAGTTGCACTCATAATAGTGCAGATAATGAGATATCTGTTAAAATTGTATATACCCTAGCTAAAGAAAAAAACAGCTCCCTGAAAAGAGCAACTGTGGTGCTCTTTCTTCAGCCCAATTTAACACCTATAGTATCTCAGTGCTTAGCATACCCAAATGAAATGTGATATATATTCTCTAAAATCCTTCTCCAGCCTTCTTGAATCTTCACTGGTGACAAATACGAGAGATACAGGGCTTTTATAAACTCTCTTGTTACTCAAGCAATTAATTTTTTTTTGTGAAATAATCACATATTACTTAATCTATAAAGGGAATTAAAATGAATGCATGCCTAGCTGCTAGAGTATTTCCCTGGTAGTCTCAAGTCTTACTGCAAGAATGATACAGAGATGTCAAAACAAGAATTTGAATGTGTTTTTATGTGGAGCCATTTGGTACCATCACTGTCCATTTTTGTGGTTTTCCAGCTCAGAGCTGTAATTGGGATACCTAGGTGCAGATTAGGCATTTCTATTGGGATACTTAAGTGCAGATTTAGGTGTTTCTATAGTTACACTGCAACTGAGCTGGGCAGTTAAGGTATTATACTTCAAAGAGGTTTTCAGGAACCTCATCCCTTTGAAGACAGAGGACCTTGGCTTTGTCTAATGTAAAGTACATGTTTCTTATTACATAAATTTCTAAAGTCTATTAATTCAAACATCATTTAAACTTAATAAATGTCTACAAATAAAATCATCCAGACAGTCTGCTAATTATGAATTAATATATTCTTGGTTATACTTATTATGATAACAATCTAATTTTGTGCCAACTAGCAATCTCCCAAATAAAACCAAGCCATCATTTGGCAGATAGGTAGTATTCCCAATGGACAGTTTGTACATAACCAGCCTGTTTTGGAAGCTCAAAGTTCTTATAATATGGTCATGGCCATTAATGTCAGAAAACAGTCCACCCATCTTTAATTTGCTAGTATAATTGTAGCCAATGAATGCAAATGGATTAACGGCAGATTGAGTTACAGGATTAGTTTCATGGCACTGTCGCCGTGCCTTTAACATATGCAGACCACAGCACTGCAATGAACCTTTGTTGTACAGCAGCTGTTGTGAGTTCTGGCAGTCCTCCCAGATCTTTGGTCCACATTCCCTTCTTTCTTTGCACCAGGCCTTTTGGTCTTAATTCCTCTTGCAGTGTGTACTATCAGCAAGGATTTATCCTACAAGAAGTGGTTAGCAGTTCAATTTTCCCAACTAGAATTAGATTTACAAGATTATATCTCAGTGATGGAGGTATACAGTAGAATTGCTAAAGGGAAAAATTAGTAAACTGATTAACTGTTCTACAATACTGGGAGAAACCAGTAACCGTATTAAGGCTCAAAAACACAATCTTCACAAAACGAAGCAAGTGGGAGGCAATATGCACTGCCACTTCTAAATATTCTAACAATTCTTGGCCCCTTTGAAATGTATAGTGGCATTATGACCTCATTTTTTAATGGGACAAAAAAATAAAGTGACAAATTGTCTAATTTTGTTAATGTTACCAAAATTTTCTTGTATGCCAGTATGACACCATACATAAAAATGGATTCTCGCAACACAATACCACCTTACCTTGAAAGATACTTTATTGTTGGATTTTTTCAGTATTTGATTTATAATGTTGCGGTGCAATATTGCAATTTGATTTCCATCTCTAGTATTTAGACATCTGTTTTCTGTATGCATTGCAGTAGTACTACAAAGACAGTTGTGTATCTTTTCTCTACAGAGAGAAATGGTCAAGGTCTGTCTGTATAATTATGAACACAATTCTAGACTGAAGTACTGATCCTGAATTTTTGCAAAAATCTACTAAAGTGGTGGTACGAGAAAATTATTTTCTCTAAGAATTTGTTGTTAGAGTTAACACCACATCCATCTCTGCTTAAGCATATGTATAGATAAGCTTTTCTCTACAGCTTTGCATATCTCTTTAGCAAAATATGTTTTTTTCTACAGTTCAATGTTATAATATTCTAAAATTATATCAAGACTGAATCATATTTTCTTCACCGGCAATAACATGTTAAGAAAGAAAAATTAGCATTAAAATTACGTTATTAGTATTCATTACATCAGAAGTTATAAATGACATTTCTACTTTTAATTTATCTAATGATTTAATTAGATGCTTAATATTAAGTATCAAACTGAACAAAGTGGGAAATGTCTTTTAAATATTGAGAATTCTGTATAAGGTAGGTGAACTAGCAATTATAATACCTGAATAAAACAGAGGAACAAATCGGCATTTTCACATTCTACCAAGATATAAATAAAGTTACTTAGCATGTATGTTGTTATGAGTACAAGCAATCCACAGATCAAAGCTGTGGCTCTGAGGAATTCTTCTCAGTAAAACACAGGTGGTTAAGACTACAGTCATGGAGAATCTGCTGATTTTGCACACAGCGTATAGAAACTACATCAGAAAAAAAACCTGGCAGGTCTCAAAGACCTACTTCCTTTCACACAGATTATGAGTGTTAATAGCTTATATGTTGGTATTGCTGTTGTGAAAAACCAAAACCAAAACTCAATAGTCTTGGTGACTATTAAGCAGGTATTCTTTCTTGCAGCGTTGGATGCACAGGTCATCCATGAATCTGAAACATGTGCCTTGATCAAAAATGCCAAGCATTTAAAATCTCTCTGATATGGAGGACAATGGCTAAAAGACAAATATGGAGAGGCCTGGCAGGTCTATTACATAACACTTCCACAGACATGACAAGGAAAGTGGTATATGCTCACAATGTTAGAAGCAGCCACTGTTTGGCTAGAAACTTAACCTGTGACCAATGCCACTGCCTGAACGCCATCCTGGGTCTTGAGAATCAAGTCCTGTGGTGACATGGCACTCCAGAAAGAATCAAGTCAGACAATGGGACTCATTTCCAGAACAGTCTCATAGATACCTAGGCCAAAGAACATGGCATTGAATGGGTATGTAATGTACCCTACCATGCACCAGCCTCTGGGAAAATTGAGAGGTACAATGGACTGTTAAAAACCACACTAAGAGCAATGGGTGGTGAAACCCTAAAAAAATGGGATATGCATTTAGCCAAAGCCACATAGCCAGTTAATTCCAGGGGATCTACCAATTGAGCTGGTCCTGCCCAATCAAAACTCCCACAGACTGTAGAGAGGGATAAAGTCCCTGTAGTGTGCATGAAAATCCTCTTGGGGAAGACAGTCTGGGTTGTTCCAACTTCAGGCAAAGGCAAACCCATTTGTGGGATTGCTTTTGCTCAGGGACCTAGGTGCACTTGGTAGGTGATGTGAAAGGATGGCTAAATCCAGTGTGTACCCCAGGGGGATTTAATTCTAGGTGAGAAGAGCTGCTAAATTGTTTGTGTATAACAAAATCAGTCCATGGCAGATGGTCTAAATAATAGATAAATGATGTTATGAACTTCTCAAATACTCTGAAAATGTAAGATCTGGGCATGATGTAGATGGTGTGGAAAAAGGGGTGGACAATGTCCTGGCTCAGGCCAGGCCAGAGTCAACCTCCCCAAACAGCTAGCACAGGTGAGCTGAGTTAGCCCATGTGAGCTCAGTAAGCCCTGGCTGTTTACAACACCACCTGATATAATTTCCCCATAAAAGGGGCTGGTTGTGGAGGGGAACTTGGGGTAGTTTGAGTGTGGCCAGGGTTCTGTTATTGTTGGGTCAATAAGGTACTCTGTTATCACTGGGTATAAGTGAAATTTACTGTGGGCTGTTATTGTTCTCCTTTTGCAGTGATTTTGTCAGTAAATTGTCCTTATCCCAACCCATGGATGTTCTGCCTCTTTCTCCTTTGGGAGTAAGAGGTGTGTGGTGCTCAGCCACTGGTTGGGTCTGAACCACCACAAATCCTCTGTTGGGAAATGCTCCACCAGCCATGTTGAAATCAAAACACACACTTTAATTTAGGTGTTTCTTTCTTACTTCTTCTATTTCTCTGTTTATATTTAAATTAACACTCATACATGTTCATAATAAAAGTATAATGAAAAATGAAAGGGAAAATATGCAACACCTCAGTTGTATTTTTCTCTTTATCATGATTAGTAAGTTCATCTACTATTTTTGTTTTACCGTGTGCAGCTGCCTAGGTGCTGGCAGGGATCTCCTGCCTCTGCAGTCTCTGTGAGGAGAGACCGGGCTGCCCCATGCTGGGCACAGCCAGTTCTAGTGGCCTCAGAATGACTACACACAGTGCATTGGGGAATTTTAATCACAGCCACATTTTCAAAGCTCTTATCTTAAAATATTCAGGTACCAGGTGCAGCTGCCAAGGTCCTAGCTGGGTCTGGGAGAGGAGAGGGTGTGGAGAGGAGGGAGGGGAGAGGCCAGAGGGGAGGAGCCAAGGCTGCCCCGAGCTTGATATTGTGGATTGTAACCAGCTCCACCATGGGGCACAGATGAACTCCTCAGCTGTGGGTGGGCAGGCGGCTTGGAGAAGATGCCGCTAAGGAAGGGCAGGAAGCTTCCCAGCGGTGTGAGAAAGTGCCCCAGGGAGGAGAGGGTGGAGGGGAAATGGGCTCCAGCCTCGCCTAGCAGAGAGTGGAGGGATATCTCCTGCGGGAGCTGTGGCCTGTGGATGGCCTGTGCTGGGGGCCAGAGAGCAACAGCATGAGAGAACAGAGAGGAGTGGGTGTGGAGTGACTACAGTCCCCCCAAATTCCCCTACATCTCTGGGCTGCTCAGGAGGAGGTGGGGAGTTGCAGGGCTCAGGAATGAAAGAAGGAAGTTGAGGCAGAGGAAAAGTTGGGTTGTTTATTTCTTACTAGATCTATTTTAATAAGAAATAAATTAATATTCCCCAAACTGAGCCTGTTTTGCCCATGATTGTAATTGGTGCTATCCCTGTTTTACCTCAACCTACAAAATTTTTAATTTTATTTTATCCTCCTGTCCTGTTGAGGAGGAGTAGCTGGGCAGGTGTCTGGTAGCTGTCCAAGGTCAACCACCACACTTTGTGAATTCTCAATTTCTTTGAGAGAAATTTTGAGGCAAGAGAAAGGAATATCTCAAACTGATGAGCAAATATGGAGCTCCTTCCTCATTCAAACTTCTTTGGCTTACAACTTTCTATCATTAATGTCTTCTGTTTTAACTTGCACCACAGACCATTGTATTGTTTGTTGGTTTAATATGACGATTTGTTTTGTAGAAGTTTACATGAAACCTGTGTTTAATAATAACATTGTAGATGCTTGCTTGGGTGGAGCCACAGATCAGTTGGTGGTTATCATGTGGATCAATATGTAGCATGGACCGCTCAATGCAATACATGATTCTTTTTTTAAATCTAGAGGCATGAACTCCACAGTCAAAACTAGAAGTCGACCTTTTCTGCTCTAAGATCTGAACTTTACAGATTCACATTGCTGAAT
The DNA here is from genome assembly GCA_013400835.1 of Zapornia atra. Classification (NCBI taxonomy): domain Eukaryota; kingdom Metazoa; phylum Chordata; class Aves; order Gruiformes; family Rallidae; genus Zapornia; species Zapornia atra. The sequence continues at coordinate 33,031 of VZTU01011411.1, forward strand.
ACTCTCTCAGTTAAAATATAGCACGTTCTTCAATAAGTCATGGCAAGACTGGTGTCATATAAAAGTCCTATAGCAGCTGCTCCTACTAACGTAATCTACAACAGAACTAGTTCAAATCTGAATTGTGTTGACTCATTTAAATGCACTTTAGAACAAAACAGTAACATTTTCAACTCACCTGGCTTCACCTGCTTTTTCAGTCTACAAAAGGCAAAACTACTGTTATATCAGAGCAGATAATTCAGATTTTATAGAAATGCTCTGGGAGAGAGCATTAAATAAAAAGCCTTGTTAAATTAATATAGCTAACATCATGAGAAAAAACAGGTTTTCAATATTTGTGCACTTTTGTATTAATTGTAATATATAATATGCCTACTACCCCTGGTTAGTCCCTGTATATGTATATATCTACAGTTAAATTTGCTTGTCATGTAAGGAAAAAGAAAAAATTATATAAAAAGCAATTAGAAATCTGAGTAGCTATTACAGATCAAAGATAATAGAGAAGCTACAGCCAAATACATACACAAAATAAGCTGGGCTGAAGAGTTTTTTCTTAATATTGCAGCAACAGAAAGAAGATAATTTCTGAGCAGATAATTATAAAAAATAATTCAAAATTGTTAAAGGATATACTGTTAGAAATGTGTTCATCAAACGGTAATTTTATACATGCTTTTATGTATGCACTGTAGTGAGGACATGAGGGGAGAAGGATTGTTACAGAACCTAATAAGCCTGAAAGGCAAGCAAGCATTGCCCTGCTTCTGTTCACTTGGATAGTCTTGTAATGTGAAAAACATGCCACCTGCCCAAGTTACTTTTGGAAGACTCCTGTAGTTTATACATTTCTTACTCCTTCAAGGAGTAAGAAAACATGCTACTGACATATGAACAGATTCTCCAAGTCTGACAAATTACAATACTGTGGGCAAGATTCCTGTGTCCTTGTCAGTTCATGTCTGCCTGGGTTGTATGGGCATTCATAGTCCATATTGGAACATTTCCATCTAGTCAAGACAATTCAGTACACACCTTGATCTAGGCTTAAGACTGATGAGTAAGCATATTTATGCTTTCTTTGATTAACTCATGTATGAAGTACACCAGGTAAATCTTCAGTCCAGGCAAGGCATAAAGGAAGTTATTTTTATCATTTTATTTAGTTTAGTTATGGGACTGAACCAGCAAAAGCCATTAGAAGAAAAGTCTGAATGCAGGGTTCATCAGCAAATTGACAGGGCAACTAACTAGAAACACACTGCACCAAATAAGAAAGACTGTTAACTTTCCAGAGGGTTTAGGTAAATATAGTTTTATAGTCTTGCAGTCCTGAAAGATCAAAAGTCAACCCGCACCAAGTCAAAACAAAGGGAAAAAAGTAATTGGAAACACTGCCAAAATGGCGAAAGCCTGGTTGTTATACACAAGTCCACATAAATGCTGCCAAACATTCACCCTTCATTTGGAAGCATGGTTCCACAAGACAAATAGCAAAAAGAGTTTATTGATAGTTAAAATGTTTGAGATTGAAGATCATTGATCACAAAATCTGATAAAAGTTCACCTGTCAGAGTTTTTCTACAGAAAAAAACCCCAGTATTTTTAAGAGGTGCTAAACTGCTGAATTAATAATCTACTCCCCTTTTCTGCTTTCTCTGATTAAATAATCTCCTTAAGAAGATGACAATTTAAAGAAAAAATTACTGTTTATTCTAGGGATTTGATCTCAGGACTATATCAATCAGAAATCACAGTGATTCATACTGAATCTATAATTTTGTACTTGGGAACCTCATCTAAAATTCAAGGTTTGCTCTGATTAGAAAAATGATCTGGGTTTTATAAGATGTTCCAGCCACACTCTGATCATTTTCTGTTCTCAGTTCTATCACTGTTTCTTCCATATCAAAAGATATAAAAATATAACTTTCATCAAATATGATCCTTTCTTGAAAACCATTTAAACTGACAAATTAGGATTCTTGAGTTGAAAAAAGATTTTGGTCAAAACCCATCAGGTTTCAATGAAGGAGGCCTTCAGACAAGCTGAACTCAAAATTTGTTAAATGTGAAAAAAACTTTAAGTAATTATCTCCAAGATGCCAGACATTCTTCATAAGTTCAAATACATATTTTTCAAAATACCAGAAATTCTGTACAATCAAAATATTTGGAATGGACAAACTTTATAATTTATATACAGACAATGGAAAGAGACATTACAGTCTGAAAAGCCTTTCCAGAAAGCAGTGTATTTGCTTGTATTCCTACCTCTTTTAAAAACAAAATAAGCAAGATCATATGTAGTATGTTCTGCTGTCCATCAGTTTATATAATCAGAATTCCAAATAGTTTTCTTTAGGAGTGAAATATAACAGGAACAATTGACTATATTTGTTCTGCTAGCAGAATAATATCACTAGAAGGTTGGAGCAAGAGGGAAACCACTGAAATGCTGTAACTACTGGGCTGGTGTGACGTAATGTGAAAAGAGAAACAGATCAACAGAAGTGATGAAACGTTAAGTTCAGTTTGGGAAGTGATAGCTTTTAAACACATAATTAGGTATTAGCTTTGCAACCTTAGTGATCTGCTCTGCATTTTTGTCCTTATGTGCACTTTCCCATCAGTCCCTTTTCTCCTGTTCAGACAGGATCAGTCTATTGATTACTTGGTTTTCAGAGAAAGAATTAAAAAAAATCTATGTCTAGGAGCTTTGCTTTTCTATTGTTTAAGAAACAGCCTTTTATGTAAGTTTAATAAAAGCCAAATTATTCAGGGAGGGTTTTTTCATACATTGTAAGGAAGCATAACTCAAGAGAGGATAAATTAAGAACAGTTTCATTTTATAATTAAACAGCTTCCAGGGAGTAATTTCATTGTAGTTTACCTGTATGCTACTGTAATTGGTGGCCTAAAGTAGCTGATTTCACATGTTTTGTGTAGTTCCAATACATTTCCCAGACCAATCATCTTGATATTATATATCAGAAGTCCATGTAATCTTTTAACACAGAGTTGAAAGTCCAATAAATGTTGAACTCCAACATTATTACTTCATTAATAATAGCATGAAAATAGCAATTTTGAAAGGAAAAACAAAAACCCCAAAACCCCTATTTTTTCTTCATGGCTCCTGGAAAAATGGGGTGGGGAGGTGGTGGGGAAATTTATTAAAAGATGTTTTCACTGTATGCCAAGCACAGTATAAACATAATGCAGAAGTTCTGGTAATAACCTTAGTATATATTCAAAGTTTGTTCTCACAGTGTAGATCATCCCACACTCTATTTAGCAAGATGATGAAGATCAAAAAATAAATGTATTTTCTTATGAACTGGTTCATGTTTGTGGTCAGCAGATTAGAAAGAAAACCAGTAACACTGAATATACATCTATAGACCTTAAGTTATTTGCAGCAACTTTGACTGAGATTTCAAAAGTATTAATGATAATTAAGGATTTGTTTGTTCTTCAATGTGTGGATGACTTTGCACTGAAAGCAGATCATTGAATGCCTCATTTCAGTTTTGTCACCTTTTACACGTGCAGTCCTCCTGAGTGCTTCTTGCCTGACAAACTTGAACATATCTCAGAATCCCACCTGTGGAAGGCATATAAAGAAAGGCAATCTAACAAACACCCAACTAACAAAATATAGGATTGGAATTTGTTTCTATGATCATTACCTAGCTGTGAAAATTCTCCACTCCCTACGTGCTGTCTCTAAGCATTGGCTGCTATAAGCAATAGGATTCTAAGTTAAATATAACTTTGGTCCAGTGTGGAACAGTTGTTATGATGCCTATGTATTTATAAACACACATACATATATACATGTACAGGGAAGACTGTTAAGAAAATATAGCTAATATACCAGAATCTATGTGTTATCTTAGGGAAACATCTTATTTTTGACTGTTAAATATAACAAAGCTCAAAATCCACAAAAATGGAGGTGGCTTCCTGGGAATAAGCACTAAGGCTTCGATTTTTCACAGATGAAATTTAAGTTAGAAAATGAACCTTTAAAAATTCCTGACAGAGAGACAGAAACACAAGCAGCCAATTGCCTCAGAATTTCAGCTATTTCCTGCTTAACGTATTATGGGCATTCTTTAACAAAGAGGGAGTTTCCCTCATAGTCATCAAAACCAATCCTGGAAGACATTCCACCTCCACAAAACCCCCCGTAAACTCAGGCAGAGCTCCATCAGAAACTTTGTCAGACATGACTTAGTATTTTCTTGACAACAACTGACCAACACAATGGGCAATCTGAGCTAGGACCCTGGAGTTTGAGAACCAGTGCTACCAGGCTTTCCTGAAATACACATTCCTTTCATTGAAAATGTTTTAAACTCTTCAAATGCAATTTTCAGCTGGATCTGAGTCAAAGTTGGTCCCTGTTCATTGTGCCCATTCTGGTCTCAGTTATTAAGTACAACTGTCACTTGAGCAAATTGAGCAGTGTCTGCACAGCTCCCCTGGAGTGTGCAATACACTGAGCCCTCTCATTAAGGGCCTTGCTGCCTGACACTCCTTTGCCTGTATACAGGGGTTTCTTGTCTGCCCTCCATGCTTACTGTTTTCCCACACAGCATGCTCACTTTTCCCACTGCAAGGGTAGAATTCCTCCATCTTTCCCTGCTGCAGAGAGTACCACCCGATCCAGAGTGTGACAGTCAACATGATCATAACCTCTCTCTATTTAAAGTTTTATTTTTAAGCAAATACTGATTTTTTTTCATTTATTAAGATTATGTTTTTAAAATAAATAGAGATACAGCTTATTCTCTGCTATAGAGCACGCATTTTTTAATAAATTATACTACTGATGAAATTTTAGAGGAAACTAAACTTTCAGCTTTCCATAAGATATTTCAAAAATAGATCTGCAGAAGAGATTAAAAAGTGAGAAATATTCCATCAGTCAAAAAACCAGGTACTTTTATCCCAAGTAACTGATATACTTTAAAGAAAATAATACTTTCTATGTAATCAAATACTATTTTCAGCTTAAAGAATATTCGGAATTAAAGATGAGCTAGCCATTCATGTGACAGTCTTTGAGAAGTGTACACCATATTTCTGAAATAAATGTTCAGTGAGTTGTTTAACATAGCCAGGATAAACATATTAACATTCAGCTTATAGAAATCTTAACTTCATTTCTTAAATTTTATCGTAAGAATACCAGTTCTGTAACTGAATGAAGGGTCAGGCCCAGAGGGTTATAGTGAATGGGGACAGTAACTAGTGAGGGCAGTGAGGTTCCCCAGGGTTCCATTTCAGGTCCAGCTCTTTTTCATGTTTTCATGAACAATCTGGACGCAGGAGTAGAGGGTGTCCAAAGTAAATTTACAGATGACACTAAAATTGGGAGGAGCTGTTCACTCTGTTGAGGGTGGAGAAACCTTACAGAGGCTGGGCAATAACCAACAGTATGAAGTTTGACAAGTAAAAGTGCTGGATCCTGCATCTGGGAAAGGGCAACCCTGGCTACACATGCAGATTGGGGGATCAGATGGTGTAAGCAAGCCATACTGAGAGAGATTTGGGCTCTTAATCGACAGCGAGTTAAGCATGGGCTGCAGGGGCATCTTTCTCTCCGGCACCTGGGGCACCTCCTCCCCTACCTTCACCAGCCTTGGTGTCCGTAGAACGTCTTACATCTTCTCTCCCTTTCTCTGGTGGCAAAATGCACCTGCCTGCGGGTTTTTTTTCTCCTATATGTGATTCCCAGAGGCTCTGTGACCACTGCCGATTGGCTCGGCCCGGGTCAGCAGCAACTCTGGCCTTGAATCGACCAATGTTTACTTTCTGGGACCTGCAGAAAACTTCTAGCTGCTTCTTGCAGGTGCCATCTCTGCAGCCCCCTCTTCTCTACCAGCACTTTGCTACACAAAACTGTGACAGCAATACATGGTTTCACTACAAAAAATGGTCTTTTTTGGTCACCAAAAATTCTTAGTTGTTCAAATTACTTAGATTTAAGCAATTTCAGCACAAGGAAAATAAGTGGAAAATAGCCTTATGCCTCCTTGGGAAGAGAAAAACTAACTCTGTAAGTTGCAAATTCTTTGCTTGTTTCTAATGCAAATTTGAACAAAACTGCTAATGGTCAGAAACTTTTACAATATCCTGACTCAAATTTTCCTAATCAACATTTGCTTGCCACTGTCATTTCAAGCACTTGTTCTAATAAATACTTAAAGGTCACTCAAAGTTTGTGCTGTACCGCTTTGTGGAACATCAAAATGTCACAATAGGATCAGCATTTTGGAATTGCATGATGACATATTGGCACAGCACCATAAAAGTCAATGGAACTATTCTAATTTACACCAGTTGAAGACCTAGGTTGCAACACTTAAATTGAAATCAGAGTTCACTTATGACTTTAATTAAACAAAAGGAGTCATAAAAACCTGACAATTACAGTGAATTATTTTTCAGGCCAAAGTTGCCACTGACCATTTGGCACATAGCTAACCTGTCTTGGTGTCAAAAAACATGGCCTAGTGATTCCAACACTCTAGAACCAAGATTTTTTTTTCTAATGATAATTTTAATTCTTTTAAGAATACTTCAGTTTTCAGGTCCCAGCAGAATGGAATGAAAATCAATCAAACCCTCTATGGTTTTGGGGTTTTTTTTCCATATAGTTTCACACTTCTTTTGATTTTCTGTTTCCATTGCTCACTGGAGTCAGCACAGACACAATTTTGAGAAATAGATTCAAACAAAGCAAGATATGCAATAAACCAACAGCCTGTGAAACTGGAAGTACATTGCAAAGATTGCTTGCAACTTGAGCTCTCATTGCTCAAATTCTCCAAGTTTAACATCAATATTTTGGTTGGGTTACCTCTAGAGGATCTTCTGAACAAAGAATTTCTTAGGGTTAGTAAAAGAAAATCTCACTAACTTGATTTTTTTGATGTTTTGTGTCACATTGCTTTTTGTTACACAAAACATTTAAAAAATCAAGTTAGGGAAAACTTGGCTGGTTTACCCATGCAAGTGAGCATCCAACAAGAATCAGTGGATTCTTGTTATGCACATTGTCAAGTAAATGATACCTAGGGTAAGATAAAAAAATACAGTGGGAAGTCTTTGGCTACTTTGTCTGGCGAAAATATTAAGGTGTGTGCAAACATTCCCTGCCATTTCCTGGAGGAAAATTCTGCCAATTATCTTTGTGATACTAAATAGCACTCATAGCCACATAACAGGCCATATAGCTTGCCCAAGAATAAAAGACTATTTTAAATATCACTAAAATTAATATACTTATTTAAGTAATTCAATAAATACTTAAGGTGCAACTTATCACAAATTAGGCTGGTAAGTATAAAATTTTTATTATGAGAGATAGAGGATTTGGATCAAAACTAAGGGGTTTTTTGTTGGTTGTAATGCAATGGATAAAATTTTACAGTAATAAATCTAGTTCCAGCAATGATATCAGCAGGCCATGTTTGGTCTGCTTATTTAAATCTGCTGCTACATTCTTGCACCAGAATAATTTTAAGTGATTAAATTCTAGTTTACCCTGGCCTTAACTTGCATGTCCATACTGTTTGTGAGAGTATACTACTTTAAAGTTCGATTTTCTATTAATTCAAATGCAACAAACAATGGATATAGTGTTATGCTCCTACAGAAAAAATTGTCTTTGTATGAGTGCTATGCATGTGTGTGAATCTGGAAGCTAAAGAAAGTATAATGCTAACTTGCTAACTTGCAGGATATATCAGTGTTAAAATTGAACAAGTTTGCAAAATTTATTATCTCTGCATGTTCCGAACCTGTCTTTGAAATGGCTGGACCACATTTGCAGCATTCCATTTTATCACTATTTTTAACATGCTTAGAGCCTTGTAGTTTGCAAAACGTCATTAGTTTTCTAACTGACACAATTCTGCTAAACATTGGTTCATTTTTCTCTCCTATATAGTTCCCAAAAATAGAGTAATATTTGCCTGTAACATTTACTTTTGTAAGTTTTTTGTTGTCCTTCAAAACATACACTCAGTTATTATTTTAAAGAATTACCAATTTAGCATTAGAAAAGAACACAAGTTGGACTACAGATATAAAACATTCATAAAGCCATGGGAAAGTATTTAAAATTTAAGAAAACAGTAGGAAAAAACCCTCTACTTCCTCACTCAATGAGATTTTTCAGTGCTTAAATTATGCTTGGCATGTTTTCCACCACTGGAAACATTCAGATTTGGATTCAAGGTGGAATTAAAACCTCTGTTCCACTGTCATACTTAGAAATGAAAGAAACCTCTTTACTGGCCTTCCTGATCATGTAAGAGACAAGTGCTGAATTTGGTCTGATGAACTGAAAAATGGAAAGTACATACACATGCACCTATCCATTTGTACTATGAATCACAGAACACTATCTCCAACAGTGAAAGTCTTCAATCAGTCTGTGTGGGATCAACAAAGCAAAGGTCTTTATCCAGATAATGAACTTAATATCTAGAACAAGAATGTTGCCTTGAGCTTTGTAATAAAGGAGCATGATGGCAAATAAATTAAAAAAATATATATTTTTTCAGGCAATCCAAGGAACATTTTGTTTTGATTCAGCTTGCTTTTGTCCTGTTTCCTCTCGTCAGGAAGACAATCATGTGGACATGTGTTTTAGACGTTCTCAGACTAGTCATTTGCTAGTAGGAGTGGCGTGTGGTTTGTAGAAAAAGGAAAATCAGATGCATTTCAGATGTTGCTCTTACAATGCTAAAAGTAAAGGTCATTTATTTTGTCCTTGGTCTTCATGTTTTTTCTTTGTAAAACAACAGTGTATACACTGAAGCCAGATATTTGTCCCCAGAATTATTTTTTCCTCAGGTTTATCCAAAGACAACGCAGAATGCCGTGTATCATGTACATGGAACACATAATCACTCCTTTAGAGTGAACTAGAGCTTAAATAAAAGGTTTTATCTTTGGTTTTTTCCATATATAACAAACCAGAACTAATCCTCTGAGTATCTCCAGAAATAATTAAAGAACTAATGTACTTAACTTCTTTTTTATCTTTGCATAAAAGGGTAACAAAAGCCTATCTCAAATTATCTAATTATCTCTGGCATTTTTGCAGGTCAGTGAATGTAATACAGAGCAGAGCAAAAGGATAAAACCACAGCTAACTCACTGTCTCAGTTTTGCAAGGTTGGGTGCTGGAAAAGAACAGGGGATACAGAAAATGGCTGCTGTGAGGAGCTGCCGGAATTCTCTGGAGCTCCAAAATGTAAACAATCCAAGACCAGAATCAATGTTGACCAGGGCCAAGCCAATGAGAGATAGTCATAGTGCCTCTGGGAATCACATATAGGAGAAAACAACCTGGAAGTAGCTGCATTTTGCCACCGGAGAAGGGAGTGAGAAGATATAAGCAGCTGTGCAGACACCAAGGCCGGGGAGGTGGAGGAAGCAACCCAGGTGCCAGAGAGAAAGCTGCCCTTGCAGCCCATGGAGAAACCCCATGGAAAAGGCCGAGACCCCACCTGCAGCCCGTGGAGGGGCTCCATGTTGGAGGGAGCAGGTGGAGACATAGAGAAGACACTGTGAACCTTACGTTGAAGCAAGCCCCTGCCAGCACTTGCAACCTACAGAGATGAGCGAGAGAGAGAATTGCAGTGGAACAGGTTTGCTAGGGAGAGGCTGTTGACCCCGGGGAGGAGTGGGACTGAGAGACTGTGATTTATTGTTGCCCGCCATAGCAGTGATCCAAGTGGAGCAGCTGATGAGACTCATGTTGGAGAAAGTTCGTGGAGGACTGTCTCTCATGGGTGGGACCCCACAATGCAGTGGAGGGAGGGCATGTGGAATGAATGAATGAATGACCCCACCCCAGCCAAGAAGGAAGCCAACTTGCAATGAACTGACTGAAGCCCCCATCTCCTAGTCCCTGCCCTGCCCAGTAATGTGAGCGGGGAGGGAAGAAGGGAGTAAAATCATGGCTAAAGGGAAGTCTGCTTAGAATGGAGGGGTGGGGGGAAGGTGCTACTGAGAACCCCATTTTCCTCAGTCCCTGCCCCCCATGTACTTAGAACAGGAGGGAAGAAGGGAGCAAAATTCTGACTAAAGTCTGCTAAGAAGGGAGTGGTGGGGGGAACGTGTTTTAAGATCTGGTTGCATTTGTTTTAAGATTTGGTCACGCTCCCGACTCCGGTTTTCACTGTTCTTTTTAATGTAGTGTAATAAATTAGAATAGTTCTTTCCTTCGCTGTGTTGAGTCTGTTTCAGCCATATTGCTGCTGATAAAACGATCTCTCCTTGTCCTTATCTTGACTCCTAAGCCTCTTAATATATATTTTCTCCCCTGTCCAACTTAGAAGGGGAGTAATAGACTGGCTTTGGTGGGCGTCTGGCCTCCAGCCAGGGCTAAACCACCACACTCACTGAATATTGTCTGTCTTTATAGCCACAGAAGCAATATTTCTATTTAGGCTAGGAAACTAATAGATAACTTTCATATCATCTACAGATAACTAAACAGCACTGTGACCAACCAACCAACCAACACCCCAAATCCACTAAAAGTTGATAGTCTGCACATTCATTCCCATTGAGATTCTTGTAAAGGAATCCTTTAAGTCAGATGGCCCCATGAAAAGGTAAAAAAGGTGGGGCGTACTGTATGAAAACAGGGAAAAAGAAAACAAAAGAAGGTAAAAAGCAAGTAAAAAATGAGAAAAAAGAAAAAAACAATGAACACATAAGAAAAAAAGAAAAATTAAAAAAGGAATAAAAAATCATGTACAGTTTGACAAATATGATTTGTGGGAGTGGTGGGAATACAAGGAAAGGAAAATTCCTACATGTGAATTCTGATGATCATAAAGGTCAGGTCTTTGGTGCAGGATTGAAAGCTACATACTCAAAGCATTCTAGTAGCTTTGCCTTCTTAAATAATTACCATGTAGGATTTTCTTTTCCTTGTAGATAATTCAGAATTTTATTAAGTCTAGGCAGAACAGTATTGGTCAATATGACAAAAAAAAGAGTTTCTTTTCATCTCTGAAGAGTTATATTATTTTATATATTATCTGATAACAACAATGAATCTCCAATAGTGTTTTAAAGATTACTGAGACTTGTCACTACATTTTTTTGCAAACATCTCATTAAGTAGCTACACAAGGTTATAAAACAGTGTTCACATTTTTTCAAGGAACATTTGTATTCTATCAGCAAGCACAGCATCTGGTAAAGATAAAAATTAAAATGTAATAAATACTTTCACATGTTTATATATTTCTCAGCTATAATGACAATAATGACTCCTGACTAATTAAAGTATCAACAAAGATACAACCAGATGAAACTCAGCTGTAGTGTCTGCCAGGAAGTTTGTCTCATTTATACTGAAGTCTATAGAAGCTTTAATACCGTCTGCATGATGCTAACACATTAAAATTAGAAATCATTGAAAGTCTAGAATGGTTCTGTAACAGAATTTTAAAACCACAGTCTGATAAAGCATAAAAACAAAGTAAGCTTTTTCTATCCTTTATGTGCCTTTATCCTTTCTCTATTTTTAGTTACAAGGAAGATCATCTAAAAAAAAGTCAGATGAGGTTGTGGAACGAGAAAATGGACACAATGCTTAAAAAGACCATCTGGTCCCCAAAGTTCATGATGCTAATGTTCTTTCTGCTGTCTTTCTGAAGTCCTATGATTACATCAGCTTTTATATAAGGAAAAAGACAAAGTGTTTCTGCTTTATAGTTGGAAGAGGAAAAAATTAGCTTAAAGCAATATTGAACAACATGTCAAAAGAACCCACAATATTTAAAAAGAAGTTTGGAATGACTAAGATGGAGAATACTCTGAATAGAACAGGAAAATTTAAACTAAATTCGTAATCAGATCTTACAGAAAACTAACTTCTCAGAGAATTTTACCTTAGGCTGAACAATGAGGAGAAATTCTGGAATATATAAAATCCTTCACTATTAATTTAAGTTTGTTGTTATTAATTTAATCTTAATCATACTACTATGCATTCCAAAAAAATTAATACCTTAGGCACTTTAAGCCTTTTGCCCAGCTGTGATAACTGTATCTGCCTCATCAGGAAACAAATATAAAGTAATGTTGCTAAATATAATTAACACAACTACATTTTAAAGATTCAAAATTCCTTTCGGCTTTTTACCATTAAGTCCATGCAGCGATAGAATGCCTATATATTTAATTATACTTTTTTCAATTCTTTGAAGGCTTCCTGGAAAACAAAACAGAACAGAACAAAACCTAACAAACAAACCTCTTGGAAAAAACCTGCAACTATCACATCAAAAGTCTTTGTGGAGGGAATCTGATGAACCTAAATAATATTGTTGATGTTTACAATAGCTTCACGCATAATCGCTTTTAAATCTAATGATCATATTTCCAGCCCTTAAAACCTAGGGAAAAACATTAGAGTTGTGTGCTCACAGAACAAATGAAAAATATTAGACACACAGTGATGAATTTCAGCTAGGCAGTTTTGAAATGAAATTTTGTCTCTACTAAGATGACCCCTGTATTTGTGATTGCAAACACATTTGAAAGATTATATATAGCATGTGTAGTGCTGTCACTGCAAATGAGTTGCCTGTATTAATTACTAAATTAGAAATTATATCTCAACACTGTAAATAATATTTAACTTATTTTAAAACTTAATTTTAACATATGTATAAGACCACTTCAAAATCCTACCAAATCCAGTCTTTCTAAACAGTCTAAAAGTATGTATCTAGAACCTTTTCTCAGGTATAATGCTTCCAGCAATGTCTATGTAAATCTTTCTCACTGAAGCACAGTCTCTAGCCTGTTATTTTATTTACAAGCATAGTGCCTAAAATAGGTTAGGAAGTTTTACCTACTGGGACTTATTTTGCATTTAAGATGTAGCACATAAGCCTTGCATCTTTTCTACTCCACTTTTTCCTTCCAAAAGGAAGGCCAGAACCTCAAAGTGTTTTGATAATTTCTGTTGCTCCCAGGAAAAGTCCTTGTCCATTAAGAGTACTGATGACTAGGCAACACTCACAGTGAGGAAGTATTTTCTGTAGGTAATGATGCAAGAGGTTCTTCAAATTAATTAAACTTCATGACTCACTTAGGTAAAAATACCTTTTACATTTAGTGATGACAAACATTTTCTTTGATGTCAGCAAACAAAGAGCAACAATAACATGAATTTGGCATTTGGAACAAGGAGCCACAGCACTTGAAATAATTTAACATAGCACCTGAAATAATTTAACAAGACTCTAATTTTTAATTAAACATTAATACTTATAGCTGAACACAAACCAAATCTTTCTATATTTTTTCTATTGAGGAGAATTAGTTCAAACTTCTTTAGGACTACTGGAGATTTACAACAGACTTCAAAGGTAGATGATCACTAGTTATCATTTTAGCAAAGGTAAACAACCTTAGACTTTTCAAAAAATAGTCATGTCTCCATTCATTATTCACTTACTCTGTTTAAAATTACTATTACAATTTCCACTCTTATTGTCACTTTAGAGGATCTTTCCCTTGTTCTTTTACACAGATGTTCATCACCAACCCCTCACATACAAACTCACTCCTTTATCTATCCTCTAATAACACCTTATCATGCTCTTCCCAGTCCTCTCCTTTTGTCCTTTTCTCTCTCTTTACACATGATGAGTCCTATGTCCACAATGGATTAACTCTTTTCATTTCCTGAATACTTGACTTGCCTCCACATTCACTGGTTATGTATTTCACCGTAACTCCACAACACTTTTTCTTACCTATGTCTGCCAAATCACAGCTCATAATCAGAAAATGAGATTGTGGGATGTTGTAAAGAAATTCATAAGTATATCTTACTTTAGTATGCTTGCCTACACAATGCTGCTTAGTAAAGTATTAAAATAAACTATACATTCCTTTAGCCGATCTTTTTGCTCAGTACAGCTTTTTCTTTTTCTTCTGCCAACAGCCAAAACATAAGCTAATGGTCATGCTAAGAACAACCCACAGGCACTGCTGCTTGCCTCTGATCTTTATTTATAATTAAAGCTACATGAAATAAACTGAACCTTACACTTGAAAAAGCTAAGAGAATGTGCTTTTTAGTATGCAGATGTTTATTTATTTTTTATCTTTGACAGTCAACTTTTTAAAAAGAAGGCTTTTTATACTTCACATTTTTATTTTTACAGTTCACAAGAAGTCACAGACAGTACTGTTTTATATAAATAAGGCCTTTGGAACACTTGAATTTGGTGCCAAACTCATAAATCACTTTGAAGAGAAAAAAAATTTTATATGTAAATTCATTACTTTTTCTTTTCTTTTTAAGGTTTTAAATATATAAATCAAACAAAGTCATTCATGAGAACTACTGTGTGACTCTCCAGATAGAAATGAGCCTAGTGCAAACAATCTCTTATGTTTACTAAAATTAATAGAATATTTTGGCTTTTCAGATTTAGGACAGAAGTGCCAGTAGGCCAGGAAGCCTTGTCACATACTTGGTATTTTCTGTTTCCAACCATGTTGTAAATAACACAAGAACAGCATTTTAACAGTTAGATTTTGGCTAATCTTAGTACTTATGGAAAAAAAAAACCCCTCTTGAAAATGTAAAGCTTTTCCAGTTATAAGGAAAAAATGAGAAAGTTAATATGGGTTTCTGTAAGAAAGATATGTACATTAGTCATTAACCTCAATATTCTCCATCCAGGAGACAAAAAGTCCTTTAGACTTATGTTTAAGTGAAAACACTCTTATCAGTGTCCTTTTTCCCAGAAAGATCTGCTTCCATATTCAAATACAACCACTGAAGATGGTGATTAGATGAGGAAGTACTTCTTTTTTCCATAGTAGCAGCTAGTGCTAAGGCCTGGTGTATGTTGAGACCAGCACCACTAAGTCAAAGCCAGAGCACCACCTAGCCAGGACAGGTGGCCAGACACAGCTAAAAAGACATTATACAGCCATTGTCTCTTGTCAGATTTCTGTCTCCTGCGGCCATCATCTTGGTTGCCTGGCAGTTTTGTCGGAATCTGCTAACATGTAGAAATAGTATAGACCAAACCTCCAAGTTGTAAGGTATAAGAATTCAGCTTACCCACAGCTTTTGAGTTGGATCCAACAGCAGTTACACTGCTGAAACTTTTGTGCTTCTTTGTGTGATACAAGGGGATGTCTGCAGTGTGATGAAGGATAAGCACTCTAACCTTCAGCTAAGTAAATATTTTTCTTACAGGTTCACAAGTTTTAAGTTGTAAGTTATCAGTTGTGAGTTATAGAGAACTTGCGAGTGAGAAACCTCATGACTTAAGTAATGAATTAGCAGATTCACATGACCAACTAGTCATGAAAAGGGGCTTGAGCCCTTATTTGTTGTGTTTGTTTCTTTTCTTAACAAGCTTATAAAATTTAATGCATAGAATATGTTGCCTTGCCCTGGATTTGAGAGACCAAAATGGTCTATGGCAAGCCTATAACTAGTTTGTACCTCTATGATTGAGAAAAGCAAAGAAGTCTGAAATGTAAAATTTGTAAGGAAAAAAAAATCAACTAATTACATGGGTTGTGTTAGAGTTTGTCCTCGTTTTGGCAGGGATAGGGTTAATTTTTTTCCTAGCAGCTGGTACAGTGCTGTGTTTTGGATCTAGGCTGAAAATAAGTTTTTAGTCAAGGACTTTCCAGCTTCTGTTACTGGCCTGACAATGAGAAGGTGAAGAGCAAACAAGAAGCTGGGAGGGGACACAGCCAAGGCAGCTGGCCCAAACAGAACAAAGGGATGTTCTATATAACTGGGGTGGGTTGTCCAAGAGGCGGCACTGCTCAGGAACTAGCTGAACATCACATGGTGAGAAATCATGTCATGCATCACTTGTTCTGCTTAGTCTTCATCATCATCATCATTATTGTTGTTGTTGTCATGATCACCATCTTCCTTTCTGTCCTGTCTTTAATTATACCCATGGCTTCTACTTTTTTTTTTTTCTTTCCATTTCAATTCTCTCCCTTATCCCACTGGGGAGTAGGGGAGTGAGCAAACAGCTGTATGTGTGTTATAGCTGCTGGCCATGTTAAACCAGGACAGTGTTTTTCAAAGAAATTTAGAAATTCCAATCTGGAGTCAATTCAGATAATATTTTAGACAGATTAATTAAAGTGAAGGAAGGAATTGCTTATGTTTGTTCACATGATGAAGCAGCTTGTTTCCTAAGAGTTTCTAAGTTTTTAAATAATTGTCTAGAGTATCACTTTTTCCCATGAATTTTATCATGAATTCTCTATTTTTAACTTAATTCACTGTTTATAATATTGTATTACTAATGTTTCGACTTTTCAGCAATACCTATGCATCCTAGATCAACACAAGCAACATGACATTGCATCAGCATGAAACTTCTGAGGCTTTTTGAGTATTCACAGTACAGAGAGAAGTGTTTTCTGAATTCTGTTTTGTGACACACAGTACATAAGCTTAACGCTATAGCATACTTTTTGTATCTTTTTCTTGCTTACTATTTTTTTCAAGAGATGTGGAGAGGCAAGAGAGCAAGAGAAACACACACTTTTAAAAGATAAAAGATAACAGCCCAGAAGGATGTTACTTTCCTGAAAAAATAGCCAACCAAAACTGGTGCAACATTTGCAGACAAGTATGTCTACATTTACAACTGGTGGAAACAGGGTGGAATTTCCATTATAATCATATCAGAATGGGCATCGACTATTTAGGACCCAATAAGGAGCTTATGCAAGAAAACAGCATAACACTTAAACCTGCATTTAAGTCCTACCTAATGCAGTAAGAACTTACTGGTTTACTGAAAAGAGATGGGTTCTAGGTTCTTAGAATATGGACAGATTTTAGAATGGACAGCAATTCTTGTTATATAGTACTACAAATTACCAATTAAAGGACTAAGCTCTGTAAATTTTTCCTTTATATTTTCCTCATTTTCCTAATTCCTTTATGCATATGAGGTATTCTTTTTTTGTTCTAAATCTAAAACAAGTGCAGAACCTAGTCTATTGTAAATTAATTTTCCTCTCAACTCTCTTTGTTCCTTTCTGTAGGTACCAGTATATTGTTTCCTCACATTTAAGAGAAAAAGTCCCATTTAATCAGCATCCTTGCCTCCTTTCTTTCACTATAATTTCCACTATAAGTGGAACAAAATCAAAGGGAGGAAGCAAGCAAAAAAATAATACTTCATTTTATATTGCTGAAGGTATAGGTTTAATTGAAATGAAGTAACTCATCATCCTCAGCGGAATGTAACAAACTGGTTTTGTTTTAATGAACATATTTTCTTTCAGCATCTTAATATTATATTAATGTACTTAAAAAGCATTTAATAACTGTTTCTTTCAGCTTCTACTTACATTTATATTTGAATATCCAAATAAAAACACCTTCAAATGAAAACAGCTTGAAATAAGATGTTTCTTTAATGGGGCACCCAGCAGCGGAAGTACGATATTCAAAGACAAAATGTTCGCTGGTTCACTTCAGCTGATCATCATCCAGTTAAAATACAGAAAGTAAATCAAAATCTCAGGTGGCAGATCCACATACATCAACATCAGTGATGTTGAACACTCATTCCCACCTCCTGTGTTTGCAAGATTACACTGTGAACTGAATATGGGAATCAATTTATTTTGAATCATAGAATCATTTAGGTTGGAAAAGACCTTTAAGATCATTGAGTCCAACTACAAACCCAACATTATCAAGTCCAACACTAAACAATGTCCCTGACCACCACATCTACACCTCTTTTAAATATCTACAGGGATGGTAATTCAACCAATTCTCTGGGAAGCCTGTTCCAATGATTGATACACCTTGCAGATTTTTTTCCTAGTAACCAGTCTAAACCTTCCCTGACACAACTTGAGGCTGTTTCCTCTCATCCCATCACTCGTTACTTGGGAGGAGACCAACACCCACCTCACTATAGCCTCCTTTCATGTACTTGGAGAGAGTGATAAGGTCTCCTCTCAGCCACCTTTTATCCAGACTAAGCAACACCAGTTCCCCCAGTCACCCTCATAAGACTTGTGATCTAAACCCTTCACCAGCTTGTAGCCCTTTGGACACGCTCCAGCACCTCAGTGTCTTCTTTGCAGTGAGGGGCCCAAAACTGAGCACAGTACTCACCAGTGCTGAATACAAATGGACAATCACTTTCCTATTTCTGCTGGCCAAATTATTTCTGATACAAATTTGGAAGCTGTTGGTCTTCTGAGGCTAGAGAACTAAAAAATATAAGCAAAGTGTAAATATAAAAGAGAGGGCACAGGTAACTACAGGGAATTATGAGTGAAGGAAGAAGAAGAACCAGGAAAGAAATAACTGGCTCCAAACCTGGTGTGAGGAGCAAAATTTTGGGTTCTTTGAACATGGGTTGGCCTGCACATCACCAGGCTTGCTGTCCAAGCATGGGGTACACTTTTCCTCAAGGGGAAAAAGGATATTCTCCCAAGAATCTCGAAGAGCTCATTAATAGAGCTTTGACCTAGATGTGGAGGGGGAGAGGGACAAAACCAGGCTTGACAAAAGAGCCTGAGAGTGGCATTCTGAGGGATGGTGTGCTCTCAATGACCTTTGATCTGCCACCTTAGAGGAAGTGGGGGATAGTACTTCAAGTGGCAGCAAAGATGTAAATATCACTGATGGGTTAGAAGATTTAGCAAGTAGTCATTTAGGAAGTAAGACTATTCCCCTTAGTAGCGTAGTGGGATCAATAGACACCAACTGAAGTGCATCTACACGCATGCATGCAGCAGGGGCAAGAAACAGGAGGAACTAGAAGCTATTGTAAGACAGGAAGACTATGACATAATTGCCATCACAGAAACATAGTGGGATGGCTCATACAACTGGAGTGCTGCTATGGTTGGCTACAAAGTCTTCAGGTGGGATAGGCGAGGAAGGAGAGCAGATGGCCTTCTATGTTAGAGTGTTTTTATAGTCTTGAGCTTGATGAAGGTGATGATAGGGGTGTGTCTACAGGTAAAAATCAGGGGAGTGTGCAATAAGGCAGATATTGTGGTAGGAGTCTGCTATAGACCACCCAGCCAGGAGTTATTTTATAAATAACTGAGAGAAGTCTCACGATTGCTAGCCCTTGTCCTTGTGGGAGACTTCATCTTACCAGATGTCTGCTGGAAGTATAATACAGCAGAGAGGAAACAGTCTAGGACGTTCCTGGAGTGTGTAGAAGACAACTTCCAGACATAGCTGGTGAATGAACCGACTAGAGACCTGTTGTTTGTGAACAGAGAAGGCCTTGTGGGAGATGTGATGGTTGGAGATGCCTGGAGCATAGTGATGACAAGATGATAGAATTCTCAGTTCTAGGACAAGTAAGGAGGGTGGTCAGTATAATGGCCACCTTGGACTTCTGGAGGGCAGACTGTTCAGAAAGCTGATTGATAAAGTTCCATGGGAGACAGTCCTTAAGGGGAAAAGAACCCAGGAGAGCTTCAAGAAGGAAACCCTGGCAGCACAAGAGCCGGCTGTCCCCATGTGCTGGAAAATGAGCCTGCGTGGAAGAAAACAAGCTTGGCTTAGTGGAGACATCTGGGTGGATATCAGAAAAATGAGGCAAGTCTATGAACTTTAGAAGAAGGAGCAGGCGTATTGGGAGGACTACAGCGATGAAGTAAGATCATGTAGAGAGAAAATCAGGAGGGCTAAAGCCAAACTAGAACTTAGATTGGACAGTTCTGTGAAAGATAATAAAAAATATTTTTACAGATACATCAACAGCAAAAAGAGGGCCAATGACAATCTCCAGCCCTTACTGGATGCAGGGGAAACAATAGTGACAAAGGATGAGGACAAGTCTGAGGTACTTAATTCCTTCTTTGCCTCAGTCTCTAATAGTAAGGTAAGATGTTCCCTGAGTATTCAGCCTCACTAGCCAGAAAACAGGGAGGGAGAGCAGAACAAAGCTCCCATGATCCAGTAGGAAATGGTTAGAGACCTGCTTGGCCAATTAGATAATCAGAAGTCTATGACAGACAGGATCCACCTGAGGGTATTGAGGCAGCTGGTGGAAGTGCTTGCTAAACCCCTTTCCATCATCTACCAGCAGTCCTGGCTGACTGGGGAAGTTCTACTTGACTGGAAGCTGGCAGATGTTACACCCATTTACAAGAAGGGTAAGAGGGAGGATCCAGGGAACTACAGGCCTGTCAGTCTGACTTCAGTGTCAGGGAAGATTATGGAGAGGGTCTTCTTGAGTGCTATCACACAGCACCCACATGACAACCGGATGATCAGGCCCAGTCAACATGGGTTTATGAAAGGCAGGTCCTGCCAAACTAATTTGATTGCCTTTTATGACGAGGTGACCCACTTAGTGAATGAGGGAAAAGCTGTGGATGTAGTGTACATGGACTTCAGTAAAGCCTTTGACACCGTTCCTCATAGCATTCTCCTTGAGAAACTGGCTATGACTGGCCTGGACAGTTAAAAAACTAACTAGATGGTTGAGCCTGAAGAGTTGTGTTAAATGGAGCTAAATCCAGCTGGAGGCCGGTCACAAGTGGTGTTCCCCAGGACTCAGTGCTGGGTCCAGTTCTGTTCCATGTATTTATCAATGACCTGGATGAAGGGGTCAGATGTTCCCTTAGTAAGTTTGCGGACAAAACTAAGCTGGGAGGAAGTGTTGATCTGTTTGAGGGTTGGAAGGCTCCTCAAAGGGATCTCAACAGGCTGGATCTATGGGCTGAGACCAATAGGGTAAGGTTCAACATGGCCAAGTTCAGAGTTCTGCATTTGGGACGTAACAACCCCGTGAAGTGCTACAGGCTTGGGGAAGAGTGTCTAGAAAGCTGCCTGGCAGAGAAGGACCCGGGGGTGTTGGGTGACTGCTGACTCAATATGAGCCGGCAGTGTGCCCAAGTGGCCAAGAAGGCTAATGGCATCCTGGCTTGCATCAGAAACAGTGTGGCCAGTAAGTCCAGGGAAGTGATTGTACTTCTGTACTCGGAATTGGTGAGGCCGCACCACAAATACTGTGTTCAGTGTTGGGCCTGTCACTACAAGAAAGACATTAAGTTCCTGGACCATGTCCAAAGAAGGGCAACCAAGCTGGTGAAGATGCAAATCTTACAAGGAGAGGCTGAGGGAACTGGGGTTGTTTAGCCTGAAGAGGAGGCTGAGGGGAGAACTTATCACTGCCTACAACTACCTGAAAGAAGGTTGTAGAGAGGTGGGTGTTGGTCTCTTTGCCCAAGGGAAAAATCATGGGATGAGAGGCAATGGCCTCAAGCTACACCAGGGCAGTTTCAGATTAGTCATTAGGAAGAAGCTCTTCACCAAAAGGGTTATCAGGCATTGGAACAGGTTGCCCAGGGAGGCAGTTGAGTCACCATCCCTGGATGTATTTAAAAGAAGGAT
The DNA here is from genome assembly GCA_013400835.1 of Zapornia atra. Taxonomy (NCBI): domain Eukaryota; kingdom Metazoa; phylum Chordata; class Aves; order Gruiformes; family Rallidae; genus Zapornia; species Zapornia atra. The sequence goes on from VZTU01011411.1 coordinate 54,488, forward strand.
AGATGAGGTGCTTAGGGATATGGTTTAGTAGAGGACGTGTATGGCTGGACTTGATGATCTAAAAGGTCTTTTCAACCTAGGGATTCTGTGATTCTGCATGGAAAAAAAAACCCAAAACCACAGAGAGAGAGAGAAAACACAAATACTTTAATTAAAATAACCATTCTTTTTTGTGTTCAAAACTTATTTTTGACACAGTGTTCTCTGGGAAGACAGGCAGATGAGTTTTATTGGGCTCACCCTCTTTGTTCTTTCGTTAAAACACCAAATACATTCACATTTTGTCTGGAAGATTTTCAATTGTCCTCACAGAATTAATAAAGACATTCCATTTCCTGAAATAAATTTAGCAATTACACTTTTTAACTGTCATATATACAGAAATGCACAAACACTTATGAAATCTGGGTATGATTTTGACTAATTCACAAAACAAAATAACTACAGTATATTTGAATGTCCTTAATTTATGCTTCATATAGTGAGAAAACTTTGTTTAGTTTGTATTTGAAAAATTACCTGTGAAGACTTTCAATGCTTTCCGTTTTTTTCTGGAACAGCAACACGCCAAAACTCAAGATGTGCATAGCTGAAAAAAAAGTCTGTGTTTTTTGGCTTTTTTTAATTCCACAGATTGCTTGCATTTAGATTAATTTCAGAATCAGGTGTTTTCTTCAGTTTTCAACTGTGCCAAGAATACTGCAGAGTAAGATGGAAATATCTTAATAAATGAAACATTCTGATCTGGTACAATAATGTTTGTGAAAACATACTTAAACAGATCTTGGTTGAGAAATGGATTTCTAAGATTCAAAAAATATAATTTTATAACATAAAAATGGCTCTAGATTCTTGGAAATTTAGGTTTTAGAAAACAGATGCACTTGAGAAAAACTAGGGTAACAAAGTTATGAAAATCAAACATGGTGGCTCTATGCCCAGAAAAAGGATTGTTGATAATTTAAAGTTATTAATATTACTGAAATATATGAAGAGTATGAAAAGTACTTTCCCATCTATCTTTTCATAGGGTGGTGTATGCTTCATACTCAAACAAGTAAATATATATCCAGGCTTGTAACAGCAGAAAATATTCAGGCTAAAGTAAAGCATTTTTCTGGGTGGATTTTAGGGATCGTATTCTAAATAATTATTTTAAATATTTGTCTTACTGAGAGCGATGCTGTTTTCTGCAAGATATTTCCACATAATAATTAAAGGAAGGTAGAACAACAGAGACCTGAAGAAAAAGGCCTCAAAATTTGAATATTCATTACATAAACATGGTCACATTGACCTAATGAATCATGCATTCAGTCCTAATTGTATTGGACAAAATATGACATGTCTCTCAATTTTCAAAATAACTAGAATAAAGTATTTACAATAATTAAAAGCAAATCTGTATTTTTCCATTATTTGTCTTTCTCAAGGGCATGCAGAATATCTTCATTTCTGAAATAATTTCACAAATATTTTCGGTCTTCTTGTGGTTTAGCCCCAACCAGCAGCTAAGCACCACACAGCTACTCAGTCAAACAACCCCCAGCAGGATAGGGAGGAAAATGGGGAGACAAAGGCAGACTTCTGAGGGTTGGGACACAGGGACAGCACGGGGAGGGGGAAATAACAACAGGACTTAGAACAGAATATACACAGCTGGTAATACAACATGCAGTTTCTCACTGAACCGTAAAACTTAGACCATACAGCTCAGACCTATCTCAAAGCTAGATTGTCTCTGAGCTCCATGTCCTGGAGTCACACCGCTCTTGCCTGACTAGCCTCCTTCTATGCTAAGCATGATGTCATATAGTATGGTATACCCCAGATGGGTTTGGGTCACCTGTCCTGGCTGTGTCCCATCCCAACTTCTGGTGAAAATTAACCCTATCCTAGCTGAACCCAGGACAAACCTATGTGCTATGTAAACCAGTAGACAATGGTCTGCTATAACAACGTTGAGTTCTTCAAGAATCATCTTCAGGTTTGGTTGGGTTTTTTTCTGTAAGGTAAACATTTGGTTATTTATGCACTGATATTTAAAATAGCAATACTTTTCATTGGAGGCTATGTATGAAGAGTACAGCTGTAAGAGTCGGCCTGACTTCAATTAATAGAAATATCTAGATGTAGTTTCAACGCGCCAAGCTATCCAGCTCCCTCTGCATGGCCCCTTCTCCCCCAGTAGAGTCAACAGCACTGCCCAGTTTGATATCATCAGCAAACTTCTTAACTGTGCATTCAGCTTCTGCATCCAGAGCACTGACAAAAATCTTGAACAGATCTGACTCTAGAATTGAGCCCTGAGGAACACAGCCAGTGGCTGGTCACAAGCCAGATGTAGCCCCATTCACTACAAGCCTTTCAGCCTTGCTGTTCTGACAGTTCTTCACCCAGCACACCACCTACCTGCTCATCATACAGTTGGACGCTTCTCCAGAAGGATGCTGTGACGATTCTTCTTGAATCCAAGCTAGAAACAATTTAATTCTGGATTACATCTATTCCCATCACTAAAGGAGTATGTTTCATATGCCTTTATGGTGGTTTAGCTGTGGCTGGAGGCTAGATGGCCACCAAAGTCACTCTACCACTCCCCTTTTTAGTTGGACAGGGGAGAAAATACATAGAGAGGCTTAGGAGTCAAGATAAGGACGGGGAGAGATCATTCCGCATTTAACATTTTACAAACAGACTCAGCACATAGTTAAGGAAACTAATATATTACACTGCACTATTACACGCAGAGTGAAACCAGAGCTGGATAATGAGAAGTGCAACCAGATCTTAAAGCACCTTTCCCCACCCATCCCTTCTTAGCAGACTTCACTTTAGTCATGATCTCTCTCCCTCCTTCACCCCTCACTGTGGCACAGGAAGGAGCAGGGAATGGGGGAATGGGGTTTCAGTCAGTTCCTCCCGAGTTGTTTTCCTTCCTGGCCGGGGGGGCATTCCTCACACCCTTCCCCTGCTGAACCGTGGGGTCCCACCCATGGGAGACAGTCCTTCACAAACTTCTCCAACTTAAGTCCTATCCCACGGGGCTTCAGCTTTTCACCAGCTGCCCCAGTGTGGGACACTGCTATGGGGTGCAGTCATAAATCATATATTATCTCTTAGTCTCTCAAGCCCAGACTACTCCAGCCTGGTCCTCAACAGAGTCACAAGCCTCTACTCTCAGCAAACCTTCTTCGACATGGATCTCTCTCTCTCTCTCTTGCTCATCTCTCTCTCTCTTTCTCTCCATGGGCTGCAAGTGCTGATAGAGGCTTGCTCCCACACAGGTCACAGTGACTTCCATATGTCTCCACCTGCTCCAGCATGGGGCCTCTCCATGGGCTGCAGGTGGGGTCTCAGCCTTTTCCATGGGCTGCAGGGGGACACTTGCTCCACCATGGGTTTCTCCAAGGGCTGCAGGGGCATCTTTCTCTCCAGAACCTGGGCAACCTTCTTCTGCACCTTCTTCCCTGGCCTTGGTGTTTGCACAGTTTCTTACATCTTCTCGCTCCCTTCTCTGGTGGAAAAAAGTGGCTGCTTGCAGTTTTTTTCTCCTAAATGTGATTCCCAGAAGCACTATGACCATCACTGATTGGCTTGGCCTTGGTCAACAGTAATTCTAGCATTGAATTGGCTGATGTTTGCTCTGTTGGGCCTGCAGAGAGCTTCTAAGCTGCTTCTTGCAGAAGCAACCTCTTGCAGCTCACTCCAGAACACAGCCATGCAAATCTACAACAATCTTTTAAAAAAAAGCTGCCTAAGTCATTACTGAAGATATTTTTTCATGAGGACATCTTAATGGTTTATCCCATGTCTATCTCCTAAACTAAATATAGATCTTTGTAGAATTTCAAAGATATTAGAGTAATGTCTCAGAATCCTGAATTACAAAATCTAAAGAGAAAATAACTCTGACATTGTATTTTGGAGCTCTTGCAGAAATATATATTTAAAGTATTTTACAGGCATTGTTGCAAAAGAAATTTTGTCAAATATTTAAGTAATATCTGACATGAAGTGTTTCATGCAATTTTTTTTCCAGAAGAATAAGTTTTACCTCATAGAATGTAAACAAGTTCAAGCAGCAGATCTGCCACATATTTTGTATATGTGGATATATCCTTGCTGGTATTTAGCATGTCCTCCAAAAAGAAGACACATGCTTTAAAATAGATTATTCTAGCATCCTCTTAAATAACCATCCATGTTTGAAATAAGCAAGTGAAATATATGATTTTTAGGATTTGGAGAGCATTCATGCAGTGGTCATTCATGTGTGTAATGGTAGTGACTGCCAGGTTATAGGAGCTAAGCAAATAAAAACTGGTGTAAATGAAGATTAGCTAGACTCCATCTATTTTCACATAAGAGAAAATAAGATGTAGGAAAGAGTTCTCACTAGCAGCTCAAATCCTATTCAGACAAAAAATGCAAACTGTTACCACAAGGATTATCCCCAGACACTGTTAAAATGGTGGAGATGATTAAAAGAATAAGAAAAAAAGAGCAGAAATATGCCCAGGATGTTCAGACAATCTTAACAGGCAATTCCATTTATCCAGTTTCTTCAAATTTTACCCATGAACTTCAGTACCTACCTTCAAGCATCACATCTGTCAGAGATTTCCTCTTTCTTTTTAAGGTGGCTTTGGCTTTCCAACTCCTTAGCATGTTTTATATGTTACTGGGAAACTAGATTAACCAATTTTTCTAGTTCTGGCTACTAGTTTCTGACTACCAAGTGACATGGATGTGCCTGGAACTTGGCAGCAATGGACACTTCCTGAGTCCTCTTAACTGCTTCACAAAAGAAAATTGATCCAATAAACATGTTTCTAAAATCCCTGTTTGATTGCAGTACCCTACATTCTCCTCTCTCTTGACAGAAATAAGATATAATAAATGATTTGATGATCATGTGTGAGCCTTGTAAAACTGTCAGACAAAATATGCAAATCATTTAATCAGATCCAAAAAAAGAACACCAAAGTGGATCTGGCTTCTAGATAGGTGTCTTCCGTTCAATAAGATTATAAATTCTTCTTAGAAGGCAGAAAGTATCAGGACTTATGTTCATAGTCCTGGAAAGTACCTTAAAAGATCATTCAATCCAGTGGTTTAAAACTGTATACTCCTAAGAATTTTCCAGTATTGGCATGGCCCTTGATAATAGTGAGTGAATACCTTCTGTCATTAAGATTATCACTGGCATGTTCAGTTCTGACTATGAAAAAAAGCCCAGAAATTAAAATCATAGTCCAGTGCAGCTCCTGACCCTTTCTAAATCAAAATGTACAATTATGATGCTTGGTGCAATGTTGACCTTCATTTACATATCGCATGTTGCAACACAACACAAGAAATTCTATGACAAAGCTGAGGATTCCTGCTTTATACAGAGATTCTCTTCAAACAAATTCTGCTTTTCACCTGTGATTGGAAGTAATTAATTAAGATGTCATGCAGGGAACACATAGCCGTGGAACGAAAATTAACTCTCTAGCCATCAGCTGCAGTTTTTCCAGTGAAATCTCTTTCTTAACCTCATTCACACTTTTAATATGAAACAATGCACAAAGTTTCTGCTGTAAAATTAATGATTGAATCATGCAGCATTATAAAATGTTCAAATGTTATGTAAAAACTGCAGTGCACTCTGCTAACATGATTTTTCTTTTAAACAAGAAGGAAAAAGTCCAAAGTGGGAAGAGCTTTCAAAAAGTGACATGCCATGAACTCAGTTAAACCAATTACTTGTCCACTTTATAATGTGTGCAATGTGTTAGACTGCAAGTGAAAATTATTACCCAGAAAAAGAGTAAAATACTAAAATGCATTAACCTAATTCTCGTGGGAGAGACATAGTATTTAAATATGAACTTGAGTCAACAGGAAAACAGACTTGCGAAATTCTGCAGAGACAGACGACAGATATCAACAACTCCCACCGTCCACCTGTTTCTCCACTTTAGGCATTGAAAAACAGATTGCATAAATCTGAAAGGACAATTAAAAATCCAGTTGCATCAGGT
>VZTU01011412.1:0-54571 GCA_013400835.1 Zapornia atra
TGGACTGGTGGATCCCAGCCCACGCAGTGGGATCTCTTTTCATAGCACCAACAGTGGAGATGGGAGCATCCTGGCAAGGCTCTTGTGCTGGGGAGAGAACTGCTGGAAGCAGCTTCATTGTTTCACTCCTATTAGGGCTTCAATGCAAGGACTGCAGGATGCTTTGCACTGAGATTGGAAGAGACTGTTGTTAATTAAATAATTAGCTGTTTCAAATGTATTTATTAGGGCTTAACAGCCAGGCCACAGATATGCATCAATTACAGAGCCACAATATCTGCAATAAATGTTTTTCACCCCATAATCAAATATGGCTTAATTAGGCAGTGCTGGGAGAACAGTCACAATAAATAGAGTGGGTAAGACTTGCCTTTATACTTGAGATTTAATCAGGGAACTCTTGTATGTTCATTGAATAATTGATTATTCTACACATTTATCAAGGATTAAAACCTTGGTGGTAGATATGCAAATCCCCTGGTATTAAATACCTCTGAAATTCTCCAATAGCATTGAATGCAGATTAACATTCTGGTGCCCACGTTGGGGGTGCCTCTTCTGCAGCAGGATGTTCTATTGACTTTTTAAAAGGGCAGAGACTGGCAGGACAAGGGGGGTGGATTAAAGCTAAAGGAAGGAAGAGTTAGATTGGATATTAGGGGGAAGTTTTTTACAGAGAGAGTGGTGAGGGGCTGGAACAGGCTGCCCAGAGAGGGGGGGGGTGCCCCATCCCTGGGGGTGTTCAAGGCCAGGTTGGATGGGGCCCTGGGCAACCTTGTGTAGCTCCAGGCCTGGAGGTTGGTGGCCCTGCCTGTGGCAGGGGGGTTGGAGCTCTGTGATCCTTGGGGTCTCTTCCAACCCATGCCATTCTTTGAGTCTATTTATCACTTCATTTTCCCCAAGCTAAACTGTGCTGCACAGGATTTGGATAGAAATAGACAAAGGGGAAGTGAAATGGATGGGGCATCCTGGAATGAGTGGACTATCCTGGATGGGATGGGATAGGAGGACAGCAGGAGATATTTTTACATTGACTGGTAGTGAGAAGAGTAAATCAAATGAAGCAGCCAAGCACACCGGATGATGTGGTGACTCTCCCTGCAGCCTTACTATCATGTTTACTGCTATGTGTGATAGAGCAAGTGTGTAGAAATGTCCATGAACAAAAGGAGACTAAAAAAACCCCCAAACAACAACAAAAAAAAGCAAAACCCACATGTAGAAACCTTATCGATGGTGTGAGATGTGGATGAACAAGTGACAACGTTATCTAAGAACCAGGACAAGGTGTGTCGCTGGAGACACATGGCCCCTCTGCAAGCCCACAAGGAACAGCCATGGGGTGGGCCATGGAGATGATCAGAGGGCTGGAGCAGCTGCCCTACAAAGAGAGGCTGAGGGAGCTGGGCTGGGTCAGCCTGGAGAAGAGAAGGCTGTGGGGGGACCTCACTGCAGCCTGCCAGTCCCTGAAGGGAGCTTATAAGCAGGAGGGGAATCAGCTTGTTAAAGGGCAGAGACTGGCAGGACAAGGGGGATGGAGTGAAGCTAAAGGAAGGAAGGGTTAGATTAGATATTAGGGGGAAGTTTTGCACAGAAAGAGTGGTGAGGGGCTGGAACAGGCTGCCAAGAGAAGTAGTGGATGCCCCATCCCTGGGGGTGTTCAAGGCCAGGTTGGATGGGGCCCTGGGCAACCTTGTGTAGCTCCAGGCCTGGAGGTTGTGGCCCTGCCTGTGGCAGGGGGGTTGGAGCTCTGTGATCCTTGGGGTCCCTTCCAACCCAGACCATTCTATGAAGGGGTCACCTTGCTGAAGGGATGCTTCCAGGTGGGATTTTGCTAAGGGTTAAGGATGGAGTGAGAATATGGAAATATTATGGTCAGTGATGCCACTGCACTGAAGTCAGAGCCAAGCAGCAGATTAACATCCCAATTAAAAGCAAAAGCACAGTTTAAGTTGAGGAGAGGTCCCAGGACTGTGCCTTGGGCCCTTTGTACCTTGTGCAGCTCGTACCCCATCACGTGCAGGGCTGGGAGCACAGAAAGTTCTTGGAGGCAAAGCACAGAAATGTTGTAGGTGGGAGACTCCAGAGTAACGACTTTGAAAGCTGGTCTATACGAGCAGAGCCCCTGGTACCACCAGAGCTGTTGGCATTTCATTCCTCTGCACTGGTCCCTTCCCACAGCTGTGAGTCTTGCTGCCTGATGCCAGGAGCAAGTACCCACCTTGGATGTCTTTGGGTGCTGGGCTAACATGGATGGTTAATTTCCATAGAATCATAGACTGGGCTGGGTTGGAAGGGACCCTAAGGATCAGAGAGCTCCAACCCCCTGCCACAGGCAGGGCCACCAACCTCCAGGCCTGCATCTCCATGGCATTTGACTGGTGTTTGTGTGGAACCAGTGCTGTTCACCTCTTACACCTTGTAGGCTCCTCAACGTTTTCAAGTGGGGCTGAGCCCTCAGCGAGTGTATAACCGGTAACAGTAGCGCTCCGTCCTCTATCCTCTGCAGATGCTCTGGAGGGCAGCTCCTCTCCCCTGCCCCTCCAAAGCCATGTCCACAGCCTGAGCATCGCTTCTCTAATGCAGGAGCGATGGGAGCCGAGCAGCCAGGGTGGAAAGCGTTTCTTGCTAGCTTCAACTTGGACACAAGAGGGTGGTATTTCCTCAGGAATTTGTCTACCACCGTGTTGGAGGGTGAGGAGGCCCGTGGGGAATGCGCTCTAGAGGTCATTTCCTTCTGACCTGGTGGGGTTAGGTTGCCCTTGCTCCTGCTTGATGCTGTGGTTCACCGTGGGCACTGGGACATGCTGCCTCCAAGCTGCTGCCCATCTCTGAGCAGAATCTGACCACCAGCAATCATTCCAGGGTTTCCTCACATGGCCATGACCCTTGGGAAGGCCCCTTCCCTGATGTATGTTCAGGGGTGCAAGCTGTTGCTGTGTCTCTGCTGGGTCCTGGCCTCCAGCACACACATCTTTCACCAGGGCTGTGTGAATGCCTGAACTCCCCTTGCTGACTGCACCACCCTAAAATGCCTGACAGCACCCAGGAAAAGAACCTGCTTCTGCCCCAGGCAGGGATTAGGATTCCTGATGGTGTATGGAGGGGTGTTGAAAGAAGAGCTGTCTTCAGGATAAGCACATCCTGTTCCTGTGCATCAGGTCCTGCTTTCCCCAAGGCAGTCTCACCTGCAGCATGCTGGGCCAGGGGTGTGAATCTTAGGGGCAGTCACAGCTCTGCTTCTGATCTCCAATGTAGTTGTGTCTGACTGGGAGAGAGGGCACAGGTCAGTTTAAACAGCCCCTGAATCACCCCTTCTTGGCAAGTGACTTATGCTCAGCTTCACAGATGTCATGTATATAATGTATATAATATAATAATGTAGGATATATACATATGATGTATGTGTATATTGTGTATATAATCCAATCATGAAGTATCCAGAAGTGTATCCCAAGCACTTCTGGTCCACCACCACCCTGGTCTGCCACCCTCCCACCTGCCCTGACCTGCTGTTAAGCCTTGGTGTGCATCTACTCTGTGCTGGGCCACTGCAGGGATCCTTCAAGACTCTTGATCTGCTGTGGTCTAACAGGCTTAGCTCCATGCTCACTTGGGAGATGTGTTGGCCTGGGAGCAGAACAAGAATCCTTTGGGAATAACTGAGATACTCAGTTACAGCAGGTTCTGGCCCCTTTATAGGTGAACTAATGAGTCTTGATTCCTTAGGAGAAGGTGTCTGACATGAGTGACAGCTGTCTGCCTCCAACCATGTACCCCAACCCAACCTTTCCTTACTCAGTGAAGGAGCCTGAATTGGAAAGGGATTTTTCCTGGGTGGATTTTTTGGCTGTTGTAAGGGTTCCATGGTGACTCTGTGCCACAAAGTGCCCCTGATTGTGCCCTGCTCAGGGCCATTTTTCTAGAAAGCAGCAAGTAGGGCTGCCAAGGTCCCTTGGTGTGCCTATAGCACTGGTCCCCTCCATGAACAAAGTTAATGTTAACTCTCACCCTACTCCATCAGTACAGACAGATGCAGATTTGGGATTGTCTCCCTGAGTTGCTGTTGGGATTCTCTGGCTCTCAGTGGTTCCCTGGACCAAGCAGTCTCAACCTTTGGCAGGAACATGAGTCAGATCTCCAAAACTCCAGGATTTTACAGAGTGCTGGATGCCTCACTGGGTATGTAATCCCTGGGCTTGGAACCTGCACAAGACAATGCAAAGCAAATTACTGCAGACTAAATATATGGTCAGGATGTGCTGGAAGTTGGCAGTGTAGTTGGCTGGGGCACCCAGGGAGGGAGGAGAGAAGTGGCCAGCTTGCTCTCTTCATGTTGAACTGGGTAACACTTGGGGTCCTTTAAAAGACTTTAACAGGGTTTTTAAAGGGAAGAACTGGAGGAGGTTCAGCTACAGAAAGCTGGATGAAGACTGAAGGGTGCAATGTGCCTGAGAGCTGAGATGGGCTCAGCAGAGAGAAGATGTATTTGAGAGCAGATAATCTCTCACAGCAGCTCCGAGCCAGGCTTTGGCACCTCCCTGTGAATCAGGAGATGGACTTCTCCTGTGATCTGTTGTATGATCCACAGCTCCTTTTTGATCCTTTGTGTGAGTTATGCTATGTGTTGGCAGCAGTTTGAGGCACGTTTGTGTCCTTACAGACCAGTTGGTTTGCCTGCTTCACTGTAACTAATTGCTGATGTTGGAGTGGAAAGACTGCTGTAAAGCTGAATTCCAGCTTTGTCTTTTAATTGGCTTATTTTTGTGTTTTACCTGGTTTGCTCAGTGCAATTAGAATGGACCTTGCTTATTCTTTCTGTTCAGAGTCCCTTTCTGGCCCTCTGCCCAGACAAGAAGAGCCCCAAGCTCTCCAGTACTGAATGCTGATTAGAAGTGGGGCCACACTCTCCTATAAACCTCTCTGCTTTGAGTAAGGAGACAGCTGTAATGATGACTCTGACCTTTATTTTTACTCTCAAACTGGAAAATTCAACCTGATGGTGCTTGAAACCCTTTATTTTTATTTTTTTACTGGGTAGTGTTTGTTATTTTGAGCAATCACTAAAAGGGAAATTAGAATTGGGATTGTGAAGGCAAACACCCACCTGAACATCTTGGTTCTGGGACACTTGAGGAGAGGAGCATGACCTGCTGGGTGGGGTCTAAAGGCCAAAATGGCTAAACAGCTTTTCCATGAGTCACACCATCATACTTGTCTTTTCCCAGTTAAGTGAAGAGAGAGTGCTGGAGCTCTGAGCTCATTCATGAGAGAAACCTGTGTTTGATCACCTTGTTCCTCACCCAGCAGGTAGTGATGTGCTGATAGAGCTTATTTCAGAGCTTCAAAGGTAATGTGCAGCTTTTGGGGTGCTGCTTAGGCTGCCTAATAAATTCTCTAAAAATCACTTTGCTAGGCACTCATCCATCTTGGGAAAGGGCATGGGGGGCTCCCCACCTACTCAGATCCATAGGCACAGTAACTCCTCTGAGAAGCACCTCATAGAAAGAGAGAGGAGGCAGGTCAATCACCTCTACCTGGTGGTGCAGACAGGACATGGAAACAGCTATGTATGCTCAACATACAGACATAGCTGTAGAGTTTATACCATATTCCATGGTATAAATCACCTGAGATCACTAGGGCTGTGCAGGTGTTCTGGTTAGGCCAGAGTCAACCTCCCCAAGCAGCCAGCACAGGTGAGCTGAGTTAGAGGTGCTGCTTGGGGAGGTTGACTCCAGCCTGGTCAGAACCAGGACAGCACGTTTCCATCACCTGAGGCTGTGAGGAGCTGGGCTCAATGATCCTCATGGGTCCCTTCCAACTCAGGATATTCCATGATTCTGTGAGGCTCACGATCTGCATTTATTTGAAAGGCTCCCCAAGGTGATGCTGCCCTGGCCCTGCTGCAGCCTGCCTGAGATTTGCTTCCCAGGAGACCATGCTATACCAAAACAAGTAGGTGCACACACTTCCTTCTGCTGGAGTCTGAGACACTGTCACCTTTCTTACCATCAGCCCTTCACAAGCTTTCCCCATGCCTTTGTGGGGATGCAGATGGCACCTGGGGGGTTGGGGAGAGGAACTTGCATGCTAGTTACCTACTGCTGAGATGGGGTTTGCATTGTACTGGGAGGCATGTGGCTCAGCAAGCTGGTGACCTGGGTGCAGCATGCTGCAGGTGAGGTGGTCATCTCATAGAGACTGCAATGTTCTTTGCTACAGCTTTCACTAGGCTATTGGCTGGTTTATCTATAGCTCTACGTATCTGCTTGTTGGAATGCATTGAGAAACTAGTTGCAAACAATAGTCTTTGCTGCTCTTGGCATTTCTGGTGTTGAAATCTTACACTAGTGCTGCTATTTTGCACATGTTCATGCATGTTTGTGCATACATAGTTTGGTCTCCCTCATAGGCATTATTTAAGCCACTGAAGGAGGGACACCTCCTGTGTGTAAATATACACTGTGCTTAAAATGAAGGTGTTTTTACAAGGATCTTTCCTTTTCATAAGTGAACAGGACCATACTTGTAGTCATAAATAATTTTACACCTTACTACTTGTTTGTGATCTCCCCATGTAGGACAGAAATAATAAATAGATATTTGGTGTTATGTACTGAAATGGCCAAGGGGGCAACAAGAAGGCTCTGGAAGCCTTCAAGATCCAATGCTCTGTTCCTGTGATTTACAACATTTAATTCTGCCTAATGAGAGAGCCCCATGGCTGTGCCCTGAGTACCCAGAGGACAAGAGTTCTCCTAGGACAAAAGGCACCCAGTGTGAAACCTGCAGCTTCCAGCAATTCTTAACTGGCTGTAGAAAGCTGCTAAACAAGAGTCTCCCTTGCCCTTAGTGCAGTACCTATATGTACTGTAAGGCAATGCCAGCCCCAGCCCACAGTTTGGGGGATATAATAGAGGCTTTACTACTTTCTTTGCTGGTTCAGCTGACAGTGATGGATCAAATCAGGAAAACTAGGAGGGCAGGAGGAAGGGGATTAAGATCTTAGACTCAGCAGGCCCTCCCTTGGGTCTTGTTCCCATGGGCAAGTGCTGATGAGCGTTCCCCATTTTGTTTCTTCACTGATTAAACTAAAACCCAAACCAAAGGACACAGGAGAAAAGGGTTAAAGGATTAGGAGATGGTCTTTGAACTGCCATGTGGCAAGGTAATGAGGCATGAATTATTAAAATGATTTCAATTATAACTGGCAGCCACATGCACCACTTTGGTGTTGGCTTTCTTCCTCTCTGTACAAAGACAGGTTTGCAAGTGCTTGTGGTTTCTTGGAAGAGGGATGCTCTTCTAGAAACATCAGCTGTATAAACAGTGTAATTTGTCACTGGTCAAGCTGCTTTTGTGGTTAGATAAGTTGAAGTATCAATGAAATAGGTACAGTTCAGCAGCAAGATGAATTTACTGCTTGAAAATCAAGATGGTCACGACCATGTTGCTGGAAGGACACAGGTGTTAGTGACCTCTAATACTTGTTTCAGAGTGGTGAGCTACTGAGGCACTGATCATATGCTGCTAATAATGATTTTTAAAGATGCTAGGGCTTTAATGGCATAAGCAACATGTTTCTACCATGTATTCTTTTGCTTGTGTATAGCTTGAAAGTAGCAGCCCAGGTTACTCTGTTCAGAGATTTGTGGGCAGTGATCAGGCTGATTTATGCTCAGCCTCTGTAAGACAAGCACCACACTGCTAGCTGACTTTCCCATATATCTTCGTGATCTAAATGCCTATACAAATATTATCAGGAATAACTCCAGCTGGTGACTGCTAAAAAATTTGCACAAAAGCTTATGTTTTGGGTCAGACTGAACAACTGTAGACTTGACTCCTTGGGAAAGCTCGTGTTGCCACAAAGACCAACCAGCACAAGTAAGACTTGTGGTGCTTGTCTCAACAGCTGGCTGTAGAGATGTTCTGGTGAGATCAGATGATGAATGTTTTGGAAAGAATGATTTACCTAACACTCTTTAAATTATTTTTTTGCTACTCATAAATTGAGAAGCCAAATCTCCCAGCAGTTTAGCTCAGTCCTTCCTTCCCACTTCTTCAGAATACAGCAACGATGGCTGAAGGCCATTCCCAAGCGAATGCATCTCTAGCTCCTCTCTGCTTTTTCTCTTACTGAGGAAAGAAAAGCAAAGGCAAGAAAAGTAGCATTTGTAGTTGACTTACACACACAGAATGACCTCATGGGAACAGGAGCAGCGTGCAATATGGCTGTGAAGTTAAGTAGATTAAAGCTCTTACCCCGTTGAGGACGGTGACCACAGAGTCTAGCAGGGACTGTTGGTGCATCCATCTGATCTATGGGCCACCACGAGAGGGCAAGGCAGCAACGAAAACCTGAGTGAAAATTAATCCATCAGGGAAACAATTGCAGGACGGCAGCAGCTGCTGAGCCCGGGAGGAGAGCGGGGCCCTGGGCCAGGCTGGGAGCTCGCTGGGCGAGCGATGAATGAGGAGCCTCAGCGGGGTCTGGCTGGTACCATTGTTCGTAGGCCGCGCTCGGCCCTGCTCCTCTTGGAAATATGAGTTATTAAAATGTAACAACAGCAGGAAGGCTTTTGCGTTAGGGCTTAGACAATATCCCTTTCATAGTCCCTGGGTTTTCCTTCTCCTTGAAGAGGGGCTGTTTTCCTTTGGCCAGGGGTGAGGTGACCCTATCGGCGGGTGACCGATTCTCCGGCTACTCTTCGTTCCCCTTCGCAGGCCGTGTGGAAGCGGAGGCCAGATCCCCCCTGGGGTTTCTGGATGACAACTGACTTTTTCCTGATCTGTTCAGCGCAGCCTCGTCTCGGGAGCAGCGGAGAGGCGCGGGGGGTGAGGAGGGAGAAAGCATTCCTTGCTGCTACATTCACATAGTTCCTGGCACCAGCCAGCTCAGCAAGCTCCTCCTGAAACCGCTCCAGACTCTGAAATCATTTCTGTTAGGAAACCATTCATGCTCTAGCTAGAGCCCGAGCTGACTCCTTAAAGCCCAAACCCCCACTAAAACGCTGTCAGCGCTCAGCCCCCTCTGATGCTGCCTGGCTTGTTTTGGCAGGGCCGAGGTCTGGGCTGCAGTGAGACCTGTGTCCTCTGCTGTTCTTGGGCAGTAGCTCCCCAATACAATTTTGCACTTTCTGCTGCTTTGCAGAGTGGGAATCAATCCCCAGCTCTTTCTCAGCTGCCCTTAATGCTTTCCTTGTCCCTTCCCCAAAAAGTCAGGCAGCTTTGCACGGTGTAGCCATGTTTACTCAATCTATCACCTGCAAAGTGCCTCAGCTAAAAAATTACCAGTGGTTCTGAAGCTTTATATTTTCCAGAGATATGTACAGTCCAAATACATCTTCGGGCTTTAAGGTGCTTCCCCAGAAATGAGACTGGGTCTGTCAGTTGTGGGGATGCGGAGGAGTCAGTTAGCCTCTTGCTAACCCTGACTGGGACCCTCACTCCTCTGTCCTCCCTCCCAAGCCCAGCTTAGTCCCTCGCTGAGGTGGGTCTGCTGGCCCAGTCGTGCTGTTACCTGCAGCAGGCTTGTTTCAGTGTTTAAATTACCTCTGTGCTTGTCTCTCCCAAGTGATGATTCATTCTGATTGATCAGCTTTGAGCTGGGTGTGAAGCAGCCCTGGCTGCTTCCTTGCTGGCACTGCTGAGCTTTGGATGAAGCTGATTTTCACCTTTTGAAGCCCCTCGCTGCCTGTGGCAGCTCCCTTGCCTGCTAGGTTTGCTCCTTTTGCTGTCAATGAGGAAATCCCCTGAGCCTTTCCAAAGCTTTCTAAAGGTATTTGTACACAACTACCTTGGAAATCTTGGGGCTTGTTTGTGTATGAGTTGAGTAGAAATGAGTATATTGGGTTTGGGGCTGGTCTGTCCACTGCTCAAAGTCTTGTGCAGGTATTTTAGTTGTTGTAGTTGATGGCAAAATTATCCATTTAAATTCTGGAGTAAGTGATATAGATAGAATATAAAGAACAATGAGAAACAAAGCTGTGCCAGTGTAAGAAAAGGGGAAAATAACTATGGATGTTCTTGGTGAGCAAGGCAGAGACATAGGGGATCTCTAATGCCATGAGATGGTATGTCACAGATAAACCTGCATCAGTTTCCAGGAATACTGAGAGTTGTATGGATAACATACAACTAGGGCTATAACTCTAGGTCTGGATTAAACCAGCTGCTTTCTGTAACCCTTTTGTGCCTTAGTTTCCCCACCTGTAAAGTTGGATAAGAGTAATTTCCTCCCTGAAGAGCTGCCAGCGCTGGCTAGAAGCTGTGCTGTGTTACAGGATTAAGGAAACAGTGGCTCTTATTAATCACTCCTATTTTTTCAACATTCTGCATAAATAAATTGTGTTTGTTTTGGTTTTTAAAACTTGGAATCGATGGCTAGACCAAATTATAGCTGGAAGCTGAGAGGTACAAGAACAGCCATCCAAAGTGCTGCTCAGTTTGCTCTGTATAGGACAGAACTGCTGAGGCTGCATCACTCGTGGCTCCTGAACCCCGTGCCAGCATACAGAATTCCCTCCTTCCAGCTTTTCCATTTCATGTGCCAAGTATCCAGCTCTTCAGTCTGTTATAAATCTTCCCTAATTCTGTAATTGCTTTGGTAGTGATTATAGGCAGACTCTTGTTGATCCTTCTGTGGTTTTCCTTTATCCACATTTTCTGTGGGTTCTTTTATCGTTGTGGATTCTTTTTTTTTTTCCAGTTCCTTGCTCCCCTTTTCCAGTTCTAGCAGGCCCCATGGCTCCAGTCCAATTCTTCCCCCTTTCCATGGAGCTGTCAGGGGAAGGGGGCACCTTGCACCTCTTGCATGCTTGCGAATACAGGGAGCCAACATGTAACTTCATGCACTTAAGAACAGGCTCTGAATCACGCTGGCAGGACTGGGAGTTGCATTCAGGGATGGATTTAGAAATCATGGCAGGCAGGCAGTTAAGCATGGCTCTGAGCAGGGTTGTACTGCTCCCTAGTTCCCCATGGATGTCTCCTCAACACAAGCAGTTACCCAGCAGCAGAACAATCGTGCCTGGCTGTTTGCTTGGCATGTGCTCAAGCCCGTGGCCAGGTTGGTTGGTTCGTTGCTGCTGCTGAGGAGGGGTTGGAGGGGGTGTGAGGTCCCTCTCCCCTGCAGCAGTTCAGCCCCACACTTTCTGTGCCTCCCCCCAGTGTGGCAGGACCAGTAAGCCTGGTTTTTCAGAGCTCCAGCACTGCCTCCTTGTCTCTCTCACAAGGTTGTAAGTTCATTTCTCCAAATTGCACTTGTGAAAAAGTACCTGATAACCCTGGGCCTGCCCTTGGCTAAGCTGGGATATGCATGATGCTCAGATATACTCACCTGGTGGCAGGTGAGACCTCTCCTGTACCACTGTGGAGGGACATGACTGATGCAAAGCTGTGGTTGTTGCTTCACTCCTACAGTGTTGACTAAAACTCAGACCTCAAGAGCCATAAACCCATAAAGGGTTGTATGTTTGTGAAAAATGGATTCAGCTTTGAGTGGTTTGAGAGTTTGACTTTGACCTGCAGCAAGTTTCAAAAACAAAAACGAGTTTCAGAAGTGCTCAGGTGGCATTTCTGGAAGCAGCTGAGGGATTTTACAATGATTCTTAAGGGGGGGGGGGTGGGGGGTTCATGTGGGTCAGCTCACGAAGCACCTTTTGAAGAGTTTTGTTTTCAGAGGCTGGGGCTATTCCAAGTGGAGAACGCCTATGAACTTCCAGTCAGGCTTCCCTCACATTCAGGGATTTTCCTTCTATTGAATGGGCATTGACTACTGCCTTTAGGTTGTTTTGTCTGTTAATACACACTTCAGCTTTAATCCCATGCTCCAGTATTCCCTTCTCAACCATGGGAGAGGCAGTTCTATGAAAATGGCCATTTGATGTACCTTGTGGTTGAGCAGATGTTATCTTGCTTGGTAATGAAATTCTGCCTTGAGTAATTGGACATTCTTCCTGGTTCCTCATAATTAAGGCAGGAGAAAAGAACAAAACCTGCTGATTTGATATGAGTAATTGCTTCATTAAGTTATTTGCTTCCTCACCATAACCACCAGCCCAGAGAAGAGAACAGCATCACCATCAGACCATCTATGTCGACACTGTAACGCTGTGGGTCTCTGGTGCTTTGTTGTCAGATGGAGTCATGGGGAAAGGAGTTGGGAAACACACCACTAAATTATTTACTTTTTAACTGTATGCACTTAAGACCACAGCAAGAGTCTGGCTGTGCTGTGTCCTGGCCAAGTGAATCAGTCCCTGGTAAAAGCAGAGGGCTAATGTCTGAGGCTTTAGATCAACACAGCTGCCTTGTCTCCTGTATCCCAGCGTTGTGAATTGATGCTGAGAGGCTGAACATCTGTGTCCTCCTACTCTGCAGCAGGGCAAGGGAGAGCTGTACTAAATCCTGGCCACTGGCACGAAGAAGGTGGCTCAGAACTGGAGCGTGGCAGATCTTAGCTGTGTCCTTGGTGAAGGCTGTCACTGCTGTTCTTTGTGCTTAGTCTTCCTGTGTTCGGTGAGCAGGTTCAGGTGTGCTTCTGGGTACACAAGGGCTCATTGAGTTCAGCAGCACAGGTAAATGGGCTGCCACTGTCCCCCAGTGACACTGGGGACAGGTAAATGGGCCTTGTTTACTTATACAGCCTTAATTGAGACCTCAGCCATAACTTGAGGCCCTTGATCCATGTGGAGCTGAGCTCCTCTCCTGCACATCTGACTGCTTCATCTCTAATTCAGTCATTTTGTTGCTCATTAATAACTGGGCACCCCAAATGCACTTAACAAACCTATCCCTTACTGCAAGCTTGAGAGCCAGGAGGCTGAATGGGAGCAGCTCCAGGATCTATATGAGCCTTACGACAGCATCAGGGCCTGGGGGCTCCCTGGATGGGAATTCTGCTGAATTATCCTGAGTGCTGGGGGAAGCAGTTCCAGGTCACTGCTCGTGAGTCCTCCAGACCTCTGTGTGCTGTGCTCTGCAAAGCCTGTATTTTCCAGGAAAGCTATCAGAAACTTGAATTATCAAACTGATTTCAATCTCCCTCTCCAAGCTCTGGGCAGGTATGTTTGTAATGAGACTGACTCCTCCAAGCTTGGCAGTCCCAATCTTCCTGCAGCTGGTAAAGGGAGGCAGTAACAAGTTAAGATAGTCCTGAGTTTTAATCTCAGCTTGGGCAACCCTTTCACAGAGCTGTTCTACTTATGTTTTCATTTCATTTTCTTAACTAAGTAAGGATAATGATGAACTTAACCAGGGCATTTTAAGGATGAACTGTGGCACATCCAGTGTGAGAGCACTCTGTGAGGGCCTCGGAGGAAAGGGAGACCCATCAGAGGTGCCACAAGATTTTAATTTCCTCAAGAAGGTGGCAGAAAGGAGGGCAGATTCTGCAAGTGTCTGGCACTAGTTGATCTGCTCTTGTCCCTCTTCACAAGCATCTTGCTGTCCTGGGCCCCAACAACAGGGACTGTGTGGTACAAAGAGAGCAGAGCAGGGACTGAACTTTGCCTTGAGCTGGGCTGCCAGCAGCCTGCCCGCCCAGAGCTCCTGCACTTGGGTTCAGCGGCCTGTCTGAACCACCAAGCCCTTCCTGTTGGCTTTGTGCATCTGACCTGCTGGGCCTACCAAAGTACGTGGGGTGAGTCAGGCCGCGTTGCACGTGCGGCAGCATCAAAAGCCATCCTCTGTGCCTGCAGAGGGGTGACTGCAGGCTCTGGGCAGTGCAGGAAGCCCTTTCTTAGCCAAAAGTTCTCCTCTGTGTCTTCTCTGTCTCCTCTTATTTCCTGTCCCTTGAATTCAGGATCTATCCTAGGGTGCAGTGCCACTGCTCGCCCTGTGCCTGCCCCCGCAGCTGCCTCTGTGCTGGGCAGGGTGGGATGCTGGTGCAGAGCGGGGTGGAAAACTTTGCATCCTCTCTCCAGCCTCACAGACTTGAAAGAGCAAGTGGTCAGGAGCTTGCAGGATCATATGTAAACCAAACAGAGCTGGGGAGGGAGATGTAGGTGGTTTTTAGTCCTGGCACCTGCATTTCCACCTCTAAATCAGAGATACTGTTCCCCAAAGAGGAGGCTTGGGCCAGCCATGCTGCTTGCTGACAGGCCTTTGAAGCATTAATTCCTGCTTATCCTTGCTGCTGGTCACCTGGGGAGCTCCACTCTCTGCCATAACAGCAACTTTTGCCTACCAGGCAATGCCTTTGAGCCCCAGGGCAGCACCCAGTTACGCACAGCCTCCCCACGCTTCTCCCTGGGGAAAACTCAACCTTCCTCCCCTTTTGCAAGGTGAGAAACGTGGTCTGAGATATTGAATGAGTCAGCTGGAGAGATGCAGTTACACAGCTGGGCATATCTTGTATCTACCTTCATGCTAGTCCATGAGAGTGTAGGGGTTTCTTTCTCTGGAGGCTCATCCTTTCTCTATTTCTCTGCTTCCCTCCTCTCTGCAGCATGCATTACTTGATGCTGTTACCTCCTGCAGTCTCTCCCTCACCTTCATCCTTTCCTGGGCCTCCAGCTCCCTGCCCTAGCCTGCTGTATGCAGCTGGTGGTGCTCATCTCTCTTAGTCCTCTTGTCACTGAGTTCTGTTTAGTTTGGGAGTCTCTATATCTCCGTGCAGGACCCCCACATGCTGGGGGACGTGCCTGCCTGGAGGATGCTGCTGGGGAAGAGGCAGCACATACCACTTGCAGAAAATACTACTCATGCCTGTCCTGAAGCTGTAACACGCTGTGCAGATAGAGCTGGGAGGAACCAGCTGCTGCTGAGGGCATCACAGCTGGGCCTGGCTCACAGCTGCTGCAGGACATGCAGCACCTGCAGCCTTGGTGGGTGCAGGGTTTGGGAGCCTTCCCATGCTCAGCTGTCATACAACATCACCACTGCCTTGTGCGTGGAGTTGGGCAGGGATGGAAACAAGGGTGGCTGACACAGCCTCTCTGAAAAGAGACCAGCTCTGCACCTCTGCTCACACCATGCTGGCAGAGGGTGGGATGCACTTGGCAGAGGGTGGGATGCACTTGGCAGAGGGGATGTCCCAGGCTGGTGCAGGTCAGATCCAAGCTGGTTTGGCAGGACTGGGTACATGAGGCTCACATGGTGCCTGGCTGGGCTGAGCCAGCAGGCTGAATCCCTCACTTTCAGGAACAATAAATTCTCTCACTAATCTTATGAAAGAGGAAAGAGAAGAAGGAAAAAAAAAAAAAGGCAAGCTCTAAATGCCTTACCTATTTGAAGCCTGTGGGCTCTGCATTGTATTAAACATTAACCTGCACTTCTGAGCCAAGCAACTGATTCTCTTGGTAATTCTGAGGCTGGGCAGGGAAAGAAAAGGATTCTTTGTCAGAGAGTATTTCAGAAAAAATCCCTTCAGCCATTTTCTGTCTCATCATGTTTGTTTGGCCCTGCAGTGGAAAGGCTGCTCCACAATTTGCTGTTTGTATTTGTGCAGTCAAGCTGATCAGATGGCTGTACCCCAGCCACAGCTCCAAAAACGCTGCTCACCAGCAGCCCCGCGGAAGGCACACACTGCACACACAGCCAGGCACACCGGTGGGACTGCACATGGAGCTGCACACATGTGCACATGTAATCAGGCACATGTGTCCATGTGCAAGAACAGAAAGTTGTCTTTTGACCTTCTAGAAAGTGTATCCCCTTGAGTTTTGAGTGTTAGAAGTAGTTTGTGCCCATCAGAGATGCAGGCAAGGGCGGAGCAGGGGGTTCAGGAGTGGGTCCTGCTCCTGCCTTTGCCCTTACTTGGCGTATGAGGTGGGGCAAGTCGTGGTGGTATTGCTTCTGCTTGGTAAATTGTGACTAATGATTTCAAAAGCACCCATGGAAAGAGTAACACTTTGTTGCTATGGGCTTAGATACCTATTGGCTTGAGCAACAAACCTTTGGTGGCTCAGAAGTTTTCTTGCTGAGGGAGACTTTTGGTTACATGTCCCTGCTGGAACCAGCAATGCAGCACAGCCATGCAGCCGTGGGTAGACTTGTTGCTGCAATGAGCCTGGGAAGGTGAGGGTGCTCCTGAGCTCTTCCAGGGCAAAGCCTGGCTGCTTAAGCCTCAGATACCCTAGCAACTTCGCTAGTTCTTCAAGTCGTGGGTTGAGTGCCTGTGAGAGGGTCAGACAATCCTATTTTCATATTAGAGGCAGTAATGTGTGGCTGAGAAATGGTAACAAATAGCCCTGGGACTGCATCATCCGCTCTCTTCCCCCATCCCCGTGCGATGCCAGGGTTAGGGCTGGGGGCAGGATGGGTTTTTCTCCTACTGTGAAAAAAACTAAGACCACAAAACCGAACAGAAGCCTTTTCCTGCTGAAACGATGCCTTGGAGGTGGCAGAAGTTTCTCGTGTGGATGTGACTTGTGCTCTGCAGCTTTGCCGGGTGCCTCAGCCCAGCCGGCTGTGGAAATCTTCCCGTCCTTCCTCCAGCAGCTCAGGCTCCTGCCCTTCCCCGCGCAGAGCGGGCTGTACCCGGCCCCCTCTTCCCGGCCCTTACTAATGCCCCCAGCTTGCCGCACCGGGTCGCGAAGCCCGAGGTGCGGTTCGCAGGGACCGCTGAGGAGCGCGCCTGCTCCCCCCGCAGCGCGGAGGGCTGGAAACCTGGGGGTCGGCCAGGTGCGGGTGCTCAGGGGTGTGCTGCTTTGGGGTACGTGGCTGGCTGCACCCACCCCCCCCAGGCTGCGAGTAACTGCTCGCACGTAGCTCTCCCCGTGCCCGCAGCCCTCGCAAGCGCTCCGCGTACCTTCCAGCGCGGCAGGAGCCCTGTGCGGGTGGCTTCGGGGAGGAAAGAGGTGTTGAGTGCCCGGCCAGCAGCGCTGAACGGGAGGCGCTCGGGCCGAGAGCCGGGCTGCCCTGAGCCGCTCCGGCAGCTCAGTCACAGCCGTGGGGTGCGCCGGGCTGGAGCCGTGAGATTTCCACGCCGCCCCGGCTCACCCCGCGGGGGTTTCCGGGCGGGGGCCGGCGGGAGGTGCCCCCGGGGAGCCGTTCGCTCCCCCTCCTCGGGAGCCGTTTGCCCTCCCCTGACCCCCGGTGGAGCCGCCGGGAGCCCCCCGCGCGCGATGCGCCTCGGCCGCGGCCCCCCGCGTGGCTGCGGAGGGAGAGCACGCGCGTCCCCTCCCCGGCCCCGCCCGCGCCCACAAAAGGCTCGCGCCCGCCGCGCGGCACACCCCCCCACCCCTCCCGCCCCGGGCCCGCTCGAGCCAGCGCCTCCGCCCTATGTCGCGACTCGAAGCGGCGGCATGAAGAAATCCTCGTACTCAGGTGAGCGGGCGGCCGCCTCTTCCCCGCTGCCGGCTCGCCTCCTTTGCGGCCTTACCGGGGGAGGGAGCAGGTCCCGAGGAAGGAACGGCCGGTCCCGCAGCGCGGCTGCCCCGGCGGGGGCCCTGCGCCCGTCGCGCTGCGTGCGGGGAGCCCCGGCGGCGAGAGGCGAGGGCTGAGAAAGCAGAGTGACCGCAGGGACAGGGCTCGCTCCGGGCAAACCGCGGCGGCGGCGGCGCGGAGGTGGCTGTTGGGGAGGTACCTGTGCCAGCACCGGCCGAGCTGCGGCGCCGGGCGGCGGCTGAGCGTTACACCGGGGCCGTGGTGTTGGGTGGGACGCTGACACCCTTTAGGGTGGAGGGGCTTCCACATCACGGGGGGAAGAGCTGGGATCCCCCCGGGCCGTGGGACTCTCCCAGCTCCCCACATCCCAGCGTTCCTGGGCTCTGGTCTCCAGCTCCTGGCACGGTTTCTCTGAGCCCCCTGTGGAGCCTGGACAGCGCTCCAAAGGCATGTCCTGCGCACCCCGGAGCAGACACATCTCCTCCGAAGGCTGCATTGCTCAGGTGCCTCCAGCAGCTCTTCCAGGCTCAGGACTTTGCTCTGCAGCTGATTCCTGCTCAGCTCCAGGGGCCGGCCCGTGACCCCGTGCTCCGTAAGCCCAGTTCTGCCCTGCTGATGTGGGGACATGGTGTCATCGAGCTGGCCTCCTCCTCGGGTCCTGAGTCACGCGTCTGACCGCACCACGGGGGTGCTTGTGGTGGCTGCGAGTCACTTGGCCGTGCCATGTGCTCACAAGCCACAGGAGCCGAGGGTTTGTCTACACTCAGAAAATTCCCTGTGGGATACTGCTGCCTGTTTATTGTTAAATTAATGAGTAATGCTTCTCTCTTGTGCATTTCTCTTCTCTCATTAGTGTTGCTAAATGAGCTGCCGGGGAGGTTTTATTAGGGTTCGTATGCTGGGAACCTGAGAAAGCCTAAGGACAGTTATTAGCACGTTGTGGTGGATTAAAGTGAGCAAAAGGCACTTGCCAAATCACCCAGCTCGCTGGGAGGCTGCATTCGGGGAGCTGCCACCTCTGTGTGGGCAGAGCCAGCCTTCCACGTCCTATAAATCCCCTTTTTTTAACAAATTGGAGAGCCACTGGTGACTTGCTTTGGGGAATCTCACCGGGAATCCAGGTTACTGCTTCGATACGTGAGACGTACAGAGTGCTGCGGGGCCTCCGAGCTTCCTACAGCCACAGAAACTGGTGAGGTGACAACGTGACTTCCCAGCTGCAAAGACTGTGCTTCCCCAGCACGTAGCTGACAGGCTGGAAACGCAGCACCTGGCTGAGGATCTCAAAAAAAGAACCAACCCCTGATGGTGAAAGGAAACAGCCAGCATCTTCAAACGCTTCTTGAGGTTAGGGAGCATCCCTCGCTGGCCTTGCGTGCTCCTCTCCAGTGTACGCAGGGTGTGATCTGCAGGCCAGGTCCCACTGAACCTGGGGGAATCTCAACTTGATCTCACTGGGTTGAAGCTCCAGCTGCAACGCTGTTAGCTCCTCCTGCGATACTGTTAGCAGGCTGCTCCCCACCCCCAGCCAGGTTTACCTTTTCTAAAGGACTTCAGGGGAAATCATTACCCATCCCCGATGACTTTTGAGCACATGCCACGTAGGTGCGGCCGAGTAGGAGTTTGCCTTTGGATGCTTTACCTCTTACAGGCAGAGCAAGGCTCAGACCTTTGTGCCGTAGCCGCGGGCACGTACGGCTCGGCCCAGTAGCGCTTTCCTTCCTGGAACTTCCTGGCAGGAGGAGGGGAGAGGGTGAAAAGGGGACTTTACACAGCAAGTTAAAAATGGGCAATAACTGCTATTGCAGCCAGCTCTTTCATGTTTGCTTTAGGGATGTCTATTATTTCAGATGCTTAAGGCAAGGAGAGTTGTTTGGGTGGGTTTTTTTCTGAGATGTTTTACTTGTCCTGGAATACTGTTATTTGAAGGAATTTTTGGTTCTCGTTTTCCATTACTCAAGCACAACTGCACCGCCAAAGAAGCAAATAGGCAGGATTTGTGATGAATGACATGATGGTTTTATAGGTATTTTAAGGGAGGGTGCAAATTGTTTTGGCCAAGAACTGTTTGCAGTTTTGGATTTGCGTAAGGAGTTGGTGCTTCCCAATGACAGCACCTCCACAATCACACGTAGTGGTTAGGTGTGACCCGTGCTTACCCAAACCCTGGACTCCTAACTGATTGCTGGGGCGTGCAGGGTGAAGTGACTCCTCAGATGTGAGCTACGGCTGTAGGAATGAATGCAGGAGTAACAGAGAACCGTGATCGGACCCTCGCATCAGGATTTGGGAACAACTTTTTTGCCCTATCGTGACTTGCAAAATGATTCTCTATAAAGCACTGGCCACAGAATACAAGTGACATTGGAGCTGTTGGCATCATCTACCCTGGGGAGCTCTGCGGAAAGAGCTCAGTCCTCTGGGTTGGTTTATCATGGCCCAGGATCCCCCTCCCTGCCACAGCCCCATCGGATCCCTCAGCACTGATGCCTCGTGGCGTCCTGTGGATCCCGAGCCCCCGTGGCAGTGGCAGTTATGGGTGTTGGGATGGGGGTGAGCTGGCTTTGCACCCTGCCAAGGGGCTCCCTGTTCGTGCGGCAGCGGAGAAGACAAGCAAGTGAGGTCTCAGGGGGGTGAGTGAGCGGCGGCGTGCGGCTGTGACAGCGCAGGGACGTGCGCCGCAGCGAGCGCTTGCCTCGTCAAAGCGCAGTGAAGCAGCGGTGGGTTGGGTTGGCTTGGCCTCCCCCTAAAATGAGCATCATGGTTTGTGGCTGGGTGAGCACTGCCTGTCGAGAGGTGCCTCGGTATGTGGGCTGCAGCCTGTCTTCTGAGGCACGTTGCAGAAACTGAGACTGAATCGAGCGAGGCTGATGCTGCGCTAGCACGGCCCAGGGTGATGCCCTCACTGCTGTTGTAAAAGTTCCTGGGTGGGACAGAGATTGGCCTGGTGTTTGCAGAGCTCTGTAATTCCCTCCCAAACAGGACTCGTCCTCTGGCATCGTGTTTGTCTGAGCCAGGGAAAAACAAGCAGAGTTTTTCAGGTTGATATTCTTTTTTTTTTAATTTATTTTTTTAAATTTAGTTCATTAGCTGAATGACAGCATCAAGGAGAACCATCCCTGCATGGCAGGCACGTGCTCACTGTTTAACAACCACATCTCCAACCAGCCCATGCCCTGCACTCACACTTCCCAACCAGGGATCTGCAGCCACAGAGCCTTCTCACATTCACACATGCTGCCTCGTGGGTTTTCTTCCCCAACTCCCTTAATGTATTCTTTTTACCACTTGATCCATCACATCATGCTGATACCTGCTCCAGCCCTGCCTGAGTCACTTCCCCTTCACTATGTGTGTGGCTGGATGTGGCCATTGATATTCCCACTGGCTGCTGCCCCTGGATTGTTCTTTGCCCACCAGGACAGTTCAGAGCTGCCCAGAGGGAATGGGTCCTGCTGTCCTGAGACCTGCAGGGATGCAGGCTGAAAATGGGCATGTCTTGAGTACCATCACACAACACATGCAGGACAACTGGGTGATCAGGCCCAGTCAGCATGGGTTTATGAAAGTGAGATCATGCTTGACCACTGATCTCCTTCTGTGACAAGGTGACCTGCTCAGTGGATGAGGGAAAGGCTGTGGATGTGGTCTACCTGGACTTCAGTAAAGCCTTCGACCCTGTCTCCCACAACATCCTCCACCCATGGAATAGATGGGTATACTCTTCACTGGATTAGCTCCGGTGAGGCCACACCTCAAGTGCTGTGTCCAGTTTTGGGCCCCTCACTACAGGAAGGATGTTGAGATGCTGGAGTGCATCCAGAGGAGGGTGATGAAGGGTCTGG
The DNA here is from genome assembly GCA_013400835.1 of Zapornia atra. Classification (NCBI taxonomy): domain Eukaryota; kingdom Metazoa; phylum Chordata; class Aves; order Gruiformes; family Rallidae; genus Zapornia; species Zapornia atra. The sequence goes on from VZTU01011412.1 coordinate 21,183, forward strand.
AGCACAAGTCCTGTGAGGAGCTGCTGAGGGAGCTGGGGGCTTTTATATCCTGAGAAAAGGGGGCTGAGGGCAGAGCTTATCACTCTCTACAACTGCCTGCAAGGTGGTTGCAGAGATGTTGGGGTCGGTCTCTTCTCTCTGGTGACAAGCTATAGGAGGAGAGGAAATGGCTTAAAATTGCACCAGGGAGATTTAGATTGGAGATCAGGAAGAATTTCTGTACTGAAAGGGTTGTCAGGCATTGGAACAGGCTGCCCAGGGAGGTGGGGGGGTCACCATCCCTGGAGGGATTTAAAAGGTGTGTGGATGAAGCGTTTACAGACATGATCTAGAGGTGGGCTGGGCAGGATTAGACTCAATGATCTGAAGGGTCTCTTCCAGCCCAGGCGATTCTGTGATTCTACATCCTTCCTCCTCTGTTTCTCAGTGACTGGTGTAGGATGGGTGTCTGAGGCAAAGGCCTCATGAGCAGGGCAGTGTCTCAGGCTGTGCTCCCCAGCCAGCTCTGTGGCCGTGAGGCAGCATTGCCCGGGTTGGCATGGTGTGCTCAACAGCTAAAAACCTTTAATGGTTCTTTGGTTGCTTTTACAATTAAAAAGCTGTATGCAATAGCTAATTACCTTTCTAACGGGCCTGCCCTCCCTGGTGGTAGCAGAGCCTGTGATTTTCCCAGAGCACTACAAATGGCTGGGGGGGCTCTGATGGACAAAAGGGCCCCAATCCTCCAGCACGCTGTTCTCAGCTGCCTGTTTCTGCAGCTTTGCAGCTGTTGGGAGTTGCTGCAGGCAGCTGGCAAGCTTCCTCCCTGCTTCCTCGCTGTAAAAACTGAGGTGGGACCAGGAGATGTCCAATCAAAAAATGCAGGATCGCTGTATTTTATTTGCATGCTGACAGAATGTATTGCTGTGAAGGTCAACATGCTCTGCCACCACACGTTTCCGATGCCTTGTGATGATTGATGTGATCTTGTTATGAAAAAACCCTCTATTGTGAGGCCACGCTGTGCTGGGGTGGCAGGATCAGCACCATGGGTTTGGTTGGGAGCTTCACCCTTGCCAGGTTTGGCTGGCATGTGCAGGCAGCGGTAGAGCTTTGCTTCAGGTAGCAAAACATCCCACTATCTGTTAGGAAATAGTTTGGAGAAGCAGGAGACTCCAGCCTGGGGAGAAACCACAACACGCAGCCACGTGCAGACAGTAACAGAGCTAGGGGGGGCCCAACGGGGTGGTTATCAGCTTCCCCAAAACATGGATCATCTTCCCATGCCCACTCGGGGGGAGCAAGGAGAGGTGGTGCTGGGTGGAACAGAGAGATGTTGGGGCAGGGAAGAATTCTCTGCTCCCTGTGAGTGGGGAAATCCCTCCCAACCCAGGGAAATCCCAGGTTTTTGTGTGAGGGCAATCCGTCCCCTCCTGGACAAGAGATGTTGTGGGTTTTGCATCACATGGTGGGATCCAAATCCAGGGCAAAGTCTGCAGAAGACCTTTGTGTTGCAGTGATTTGTGAGGGTTTAACCTGTCCGACTGCTTGCTTTTTGTGAGCTCCTGGTGCCACACAGGGGTGGGATCACCTGTCCAGGGGTGGTGCTAACTGGCCATGCCACTGTTTTTAACTACACACTGGGCAGTTTCCCTTCCTGCCGACCCTGGTGTCCTGAGGAAGAGCAGCCACACTCCTGCAGCCCTCATTCCCTGTGGAAATCCCACGCTGTGCGTGGCAGCACAGGCAGTATCATCCTGGTGAGTCAGCCCGTTCCCACACTGGCCCGCAGTGACGAACCAGTGACAGAGGTGACTTGGAGAGCCCTTGAAAGGCGTTATGATTGAGGGGGGGTCACTACTGCCTGGGAAGCTGTTTCCTTCTGCGAATCTCATCGTTCAGGCAATAGTGTGGGCTTGCTGAGGTGTCTCTGGCAGCTGCTGGGATGGGACACCACTGTTAGAGCCCAAAAGGGAATGCCAGCTTTGTGCTTGTAAGGCAGCTTCCATGGCTGTGCACAGGCTGGCCTCTCGCAGGGCACAGTGGGGTTCAGACTCCTCTGGAGCAGCAGCCAGCATCCGTGTGGGATGGCACTGTGAGGACACGCAGGGAAAAGTTCTGCCCAGTGGTGCCACTGTGAAGCTCTTGCAGGGGTGTGAGCGCTGATCCTTGCACCACAGCGGTCTGAAGCGTGATGCAAGTGACATCCACGACCTGAACTCTTCCTTTCAGTGAGGGCAGGTTTGAATCCAATGCCCAGAGAGCATAACCATCCCCTGTTTCCCTCAAGTGCCACGCTGCCTTTGAGGCTCCCAGGTTGAGCAGATGGACGTTAAACTGGAGGGATGGTTACAAGCTGCAACTAGCAGCAAAAGGGTTTTTCCTCTTTGTTTTTTTTTTCCCCTTTGTCTGTGCCAGATGAGTATTATTTGCAGGAAGCACGTTGTGCAGCTCAGATTTGTTTAGAGGAGGAGTGTAGGGGGAGGAGCTAGCTAAAGGCATAATGGAAATGGAAAAGGTCACAGTAAGGCTCAAGAAAGTCCATCATTTCTTGGTGTGGGAGTATGGCTATTCTGGGGACTGAGGGAATAACCGAGCTCTGGCTTCAGTTCCCAGGAGGGAGAAAGGACTTGCCAAAGGACAATCGGCAGAGGAACAGCTCCCTCTGGGGAGAGCTCACCCCGAAGCCCCCCAGGACTGAACCCAGAGCAGCTACTGGGGACACCGAGGCTCCCGGATGCTCGGCTCACTGGGAGTCATGTCCCTTTGCAAGCTGCAGCAGTGCAAGGGAAGCTCTGAGGGGATGTCCTTGGGGAGCAGGTTGGAGTCCTGATCCCACCCCCTGGGTGCAAGTTTGCTTTGGTTTTGTTGTTATGGAGGGAAGTGGGGATTGCCTGTAGCTTTATATAATGGACAGAATAAACAAAGGAAATGAGGACGAGATGCCCTGGGCGAGCACTGGGAGCTGCTGGGAGTGACTCAGTGCCTGAGCTGTAAGTGCCTGGACACGTAGGAATAAAAGTTGCTGAGAAGAATAACAGATCTTGGTGTGTTGCAAGTCAGGACAAAGGACTTGCTCGTGATAGACCATGGGTGGTGGCAGGGGTTTGTTCAGTGCGTTTAAGGTTGCTGAAAAGCTGTGAGTTAAGGAGGCTTTGGTTTGTCTGTGGGATAGGTACAGCTCAGGGCTGCAGAAGACCCAGTGTCACCCAGCCTGCCTGGCTCTGTGACCAGGGGGTTGGTCCCTGGCACGCTGTGGTTGCCATCTTCCATCTGATGGGGGTTTTGGTTATTTTTTTTTCATTAAAAGCAATATATATATATAAAAAAATATAATTTAAGTATTTCATATTTATTTAATATGTTTATATTTTGGATTTTTTTCATAAAAGCAATGTCTCTATGTGTGCATATATATATGTTGCTTTTAATCAGTAGGAACGAGGATGAAACAGAATTCATCACCCACATAGAATTTACTTTGAAGCATTGTACATGGATGTTGTTGACAGTCCAATCCTGCAAAGCTGGCCTCCTCCCTGGTCTCTGGTTTGGGTTTGGTGCATTTCTGACCTCGCTGATTTTCAGTGTCTTGGTTGTAAAAGGAGCCATGTGAGCTGTATTGCTTTTATCTGAGGTCAATTGCTAGGCACACCAGGAAATCCTTACATTCAGACCTTTGTGTGCTCTTGCAGCCCTGCCTGCCCTGTGAAGAGGATTTTTCCCCTTTGGTGTCCTGCCTTCACATGTGTGAGAGCATGTTTTATCTAATTGGGCATAACACTGAGCAATGGGAGTTTGAGCTGTGCCCAAGCTGTACCAAACCCACCACATCCCACCATGGGATTTCTTTCTTTACTATCTTTTTTTAGCAGGTAAGTTATGACTCTCAGAGAGCTGTTGAGTATTTACTGAGCAGTTCAGACATAGGCAGCCTGAAGGACTAACCTTGCTGGAGCTAATTGCCCTTCAACATTAATTGTCAGTCAGCTACATCTGCATCTGTAAACGCTTTCCCAAATTGCTGCACTGACAAGTGAGATGCTTCAGTTGGCTGAGTCCCACGGAAAGGCTGTCAGTGCTGCAGGCTGTCGGGGGATGTCATGGCTTGGGTGGTCTCTCCCATCCTGCTTGGCAGCTGCAGTCCAAAGCAGTGATTTATTTCCTGGAGGGTTGTTTTTTGGGGTTGGTTGGGGTTTTTTTTGTCAGATAAACCTCCCAACAGTGATGTGTAATAACCTGACAGCTGATTCCTGCAGTTAATGTGGAGAGCGATGAGTTAGTGTTGGGAAGGATGAGCTCAGCCCTTGTGAGTTTGATCCATCTGTGGAGGTTTCAAACCTGCTTTGGTGGCAAGTTGCTCTGCTCTGTGTGAGTGCTCCTTCATGGGCCAGCCACTCTCTAGGAAATAAGGATCAGGCATCAATGTTTTAAAATAGATGTCAGGCTTTTCAGGCAGCATATGTGGTAGGGAGAGGGTAGGAAGATGTCTGTGGCTGTGGCCTTGGGTTTTTTGTGTGTTTGGCTTTGCTGAGTTTAAGATCATAGTAGGAAAAGTGAGGGCCCAGTGCTTGAGCTGTGGTGGAGAGGGAATAGTGAAAATCTGTTTCATAATATGTGTCTGGATGAATGTTCAGATCTTACTGAGCCTTTTATGTCCTTTGGGCTGTGAATATAAGTATCAGCCCCTGAGAGTGGATATAAGCCGGAAAAGCCTCCTGTGTCAATGTACCACCTGCTTATTGTTGCAGGTATCTGCATTAAACTCTTTTATAGGCTTCTCCTGTTCCTTGGTGGACAGTTTGTGGGCTGCTGTAGGCAGAGGTTGTAACACAGAAGAGTTAGTGGCTCCAGACATTGGGAAGAAAGGAGCTGGAGGGTTGGTCCAGGGCATAGTCACACAGCCTCTAGTGAGCTCGGAGCATCACTGGACCATACACCTGTGTAAAATCAGCAGTGGCCTTATTCCTATCTGATGGAGATGTTACTGTGCCCAAAGCCCCTCCAAGTGATGGACAGACTGCTGCAGAGAGCCACAGTGGGGGTGAGAAGTGCCAGGGGTGGGTCAGTGGATGGAAATCCAGGAGCTCCTCTGGCAGAGCACATACACTAGCTGTGGGGGAACACCAGTAGAGGATTGTGGACAAGTACAAGTGGAAAGGCAGGAGAGGAGGAGGATGCAGGAGAGGAGGAGGAGGATGAGGATGCAGACCCAGCACCGGGGACAGCCCGCAGTGCTGCTGGGCTCAGGGAGGGAGCAGAGATGCAAGGAAGGAAGTGGCTTTGCTGATGAGCTGAGCGGCTTCCTCCTCAGCCACAGGAGCAAGGTCTGAGCCAGGGTGTGTTGGTCTTTGCCCTGGGAGGATTTATTGGTATTTTGAGCATTGCTGCAGCTTTCCCAACATACACTGAAGGTGGGGAAGATGGGGACAGGTGGTGAACCAGGTTACACATTTTCTGGGCCAAAGCTGGTCAGCTTTTGGGGAGGTGGAGTGGAAAGCATCAAGCCTTGTAAGGATGCAAGAGAAAGCATTAAGATAGGAAACAATTCCTTCAGAGAGTTCTGTGCTAGGCTGAATCAGAATAGCCAGAAGTTTTACTGGGGCATACTGGAAGAGAGCTGTGATAGCCTCTGAGAAGGTGAGACTAGACATGTAGCCTGTGAATTACATGACAATTGCATTTCTTTTTTAAAAAGGTGCTTATGGTCTGGTGAGGTAGTGTGAGTGCTCATGGCTCATATAGAAATGCTGTGTTGATAATTTCCAGTCAGTGAACACTTGGCAGTGGGGCAGGACACCTGCACAGGGACTCACCTTGCCCCTGAATAGCACAGGAGCCATCGACAGCTTGTAGCCTCATGGTCAGAGCTTCCCATGGATAATCACAGCACAGGCAGAGGGCATAGGGCTCTCTCTGAATTCATCTGTCAGAGCCCAGGCCCCTGCATGTGGGACTCATGCTGCCCTTAGTACATGAGGGGTTTTAACTCTTCTTGGCTGGACAGCAGCGATGACAGGGAATATTCACGTTGGGTTCTCAGGTCAGGAGCACTCAGGACCAGAAGCTGCATGTTCTCCTTAAATCTGCATGGTTTGTTGCAGCAGGTGTCACTGGATGGAGAAGAGCAGGTCAGAAGAGGTGTTAAAAGTGCCCACCTTGTGCTCAGTGTGGCAATAAACTGTGTCTGCATATGGGGAGTAGGCTGCTCCCATGCCCTGCCTACAAGCTGGGGCTTTTCTCCAGCCTTGCAGCTGCCTCTCCACTGACTGTGGGCTGCCAGGGCTGCTTTCCCTGGGATTGCTCCTTGCCCTCCTGCTTTCCACCTGGAGATGACCTTGTTTGAATTTCTGGGAGAGCACAGAGCTTGCCAGGGTGGGTTTGTTTGCCTTGCTGAGCAAACAGCCTGGCGGTGCCGTGGAGCTGGAGCAGCTGGTGTGCGGCACCTTGTCCGGTTCCAAGGTGCTCACAGCTTCAAGGCTTATTAACATCAGGGCTGGAGGGGTTCCTGTTAGCCCTTTGAGTGGTCCCTGGGTGTTTCCACAAGGTTCTGCTGCTCCCCCTGTGCCCAGAGGGCTGCAGGGACAGGGCAATCTGGGAAGCAGTGAGTGTGTGGATCGGAGGGGAGCAGTCTGCTAGCTGCAAGGCTGGCCATGTGTGGTTGGGTTTTCTGGTTCTATCTGTGTGGCTGATCAATGGTTATCAGTATCTGAAGGGTGGGACACAGGGGGACATGGGCAGCCTCTTCTCAGTGTCTGTGGGGACAGGACAAGGGGCGATGGCCTCAAGTTGGAGCACAGGGAGTTCCACACCAATCTGGAGAACTTCTTCCCAGTGAGGGTGAGGGAGCCCTGGGACAGGCTGCCCAGGGGGTGTGGAGTCTCCTTCTCTGGAGAGATTCCAGCCCTCTCTGGACACCGACCTGTGTGCCCTGTCCTAGAGACCCTGTTTTGGCAGGGGGTTGGACCCCATGGGCTCTGGAGGTCCCTTCCATCCTCTACAGTTCTGTGATTCTGTGATCTGTCCTGGCTTCTCACACAGGAGGGAAACCTTAGGACCCCAGACAGCCAAGCTGGTTGAGGCCGAGCGAACTCTGGAGGCAGAGCTGCTCTGCCTGGTGGCTCCTCACACTGAGGATCCAGGGCACAGCTCAGGGTTTGCCAAACAAACGGCTCTAATTCCTGTTTTCTACAAGGGGATCTCTGGGCCTGTGCCTGGGTGCTGTGTTCACAGCACCCTGACAGCTGCCTTCCCCACTTCAGTTTGCAGGCAGCTCCATCCCATTGTCCTGTGAGCACCTGCCTGGAGTACCCAAAGCTCTTTCTGCCCTTGGTGATGATAAAATCTGGCAGTTCAGCCCATGTAGGATCTGAATCTCTCCTAGCATCCTCCTGCAGCCACTGACTTGAGAGAGTCCAGTGTGTGGACCAGGCCTTTGTGCTGCTCCTTGCTGAATCGTGTTGTGTCCTATCAGGGTTTTTTGTTTGTGTGGTGTCCATTCCCAGTGTATCAGGATTAGTTGGAATTCTAATATCCTCTAACATACTGGCATTTCACCCCCACTTGGGATTGTCTTAATCTTTTTGTAACCTCTCTGTTTCCTATTTCTGATGGTTAATGAGTGATGTATCCTTAGGTCAAAACAGCTGGGAGATCAGGCTTGGGATTAAAAATTGCCTTGGCGTAGTCCCTCAGAGCATCCTGGAAGCATCCAAGCCCTGCTGCTTGTAGAGTATGGGTAAAATGAGACTATAAACCAAGTAGGGACCTCTGCTATGGGGGCTTAACAGCCTTCTCTGCTCTTCAAATCATGTAATCATAATCTTTGTGAGATTAAACACTGTTTGGGCTGCAGGGTTGGTGGATTTTTTTTAATTTCACTTTCTTATGGAATAAACTGATGGTGACAGATGCCCAGGAGCCTGGAGGTCAGAGCTTTGTTTATGCAGAGGGAACTTTGGGGGGGGAGTGGTGCCGGTTCCCCCTGGAGCAGGATGGGGTGGTTCCTCACCCTCCCCAGGTACTGTCCAGGTGAGCTCCTCTGGGGCATGTGCCCTGTGAAACACCATCCCCTCCTCTGCTGTGAGCCCAAACCTTCCCAAGTGAGGTTCTCTGAGAGAGATAGAATCATAGAATGGTCTGGGTTGGAAGGGACCCCAAGGATCACAAAGCTCCAACCCCCCTGCCACAGGCAGGGCCACCAACCTCCAGGCCTGGAGCTACACAAGGTTGCCCAGGGCCCCATCCAACCTGGCCTTGAACACCCCCAGGGATGGGACACCCACCCCCTCTCTGGGCAGCCTGTTCCAGCCCCTCACCACTCCTTCTGTGCAAAACTTCCCCCTAATATCTAATCTAACCCTTCCTTCCTTTAGCTTTAATCCATCCCCCTTGTCCTGCCATTATCTGCCCTTTTAAAAAGTTGAATCCCCTCCTGCTTATAAGCTCCCTTCAGGGACTGGAAGGATACACACTTATGTCCACTTCATTGCTGAGGAAACCTGTCTGCAGGGAAACAAGCTGCTTTGTCCATCTGTGCAGCCAGGTTGGGGTATCATCAGATGCCCCAACTCCTGCTCCTTTCTCTAATGGCTGTGCAGATGAGCAAAGTGCTTCCTATTCCTGTGCATGTCAGACACTGATCTCCAAACTCAGGGAGCTAATAGCCTGTAGTACAGAGGCCTGGAAAAAACAAAACCAAGGTGGAATTTAATTTTGCCTAAGTGGAGCCATCTAAAAGCAGCTCCCTGAATCCGAGCTGGTCCCTGCGGCATCTCTCCGGCCAGGGGCTGACTGATGGATCACCCACCTCATGCTCTCTGGATGGAGGAGGCTCTCAGCTGCAGTGCCTGCCTCCTGAGGATGTTTGATGTGCAGATCCCAGGTAGGCACTGCCCTGAGGCTCGCAGGTATCAGTAGCAGAGCAGAGTCAAACCCAGGCCTTAGGATAACAACCAGAGGTCTCCAAAATAACAGGCATCCTTCCAAGCCCATGGCCACCACTCTGCAGCGAGCGGCTGCTTGGTGTGTGGGCAGTTGTTGAAGGAAGTGATGGCATCGCTGTGACACTGGGGCTGCTTCCCCCACCCTGCTCAGGACTCAGCTGGCTCATGCTGAGGACAGGCACGTGTCTGATGTCAGGAATGGTAAATACATTAGTGTGTACTGGTGAGCTTTCATCTCTGGCTCCAGAGCCGCTCACAGAGAGGTGCTTGTGTGGAGAGGAAGAAGGGTGCTGGCAGGAACCTTCCTGAGGCAGCACAGAGATGTTTTCTGCTCGTGATCTCAGCCTCTGGAGATAAGGCTGGAATTTGGATGTCCCTTGGAGCACCCTCCCTTGATCCCAGGGCGATCCTGCAGGAAGCAGGTTTGGGGTGGAGGGACATGGCAGTGTCACAGGTCCCTTAGAGTCCTCTGACTGTGGAGGATGCCCTTCATGAAAGGTCCCCTTGCCTCGTCACGGCGGTGGAGGGGTCATGGGAAGTGACCTGAGCCTCTGGACAGAGAAAAACCTTTCCGGTTTGGCTGGCAGCAGCCCCTGTGTTCTCTGTGACAGTTCACACACGGGACAAGCCAGTAAGTGTCACTGTGCTGGGAGCCCTCTCATGCAGCTGTGTGGCATGGAACAAGGTCTTGGCAGAGCTGGGGTCCATGCACAGAGGTTTGGGTTGCTCAGCAGCTGTAGGCTGAGCTTCCAGGGGAGCATCCCCCCCAGCATACACTGTGTATTACAGAAATAGCAGCAATTGCTCCTTTTATTCAGAGGGTTTGTACCTTTGGGGTGAGGGACTTGTGGGATGGCTTCTGGGTTGGACTCGAACCTCCTCTGCCCAGCTCCATTACCCCGAGCGTGCCATGTTCCACGTACAATGCTGCCTTTCAGCAAGACCTACAGAATCAGCTTTGTGTCTCCTGCTGTGAGCCCTCTTGTAAGAGAGAAAAGCTTCCTTAGAGGCTGCAGGCAGTGCTTCGTGCTTTGAAAGGGTTTCCACCTGTGCCAGGAGTGATTTCACTCTGCTGCTTGCCAGGGCTGAGCTGTTTGGTGGTGCCAGGTGCTTCACCTTTCCCTTGCTGGCAGCTGCAGAAGCCCATGAGAGGAATGACTTGCACTGGGACTGCTTGGTACCTGGGGAGAAGAGTGTGTAATCATGGAATAATATCAATTAGAGGTGCTTCCTGCAGCTGGGGTTCATTTAAAAGAACCTATTCTTAATTCTCCTGCAGCTCCTCTGTAGAGCTGGCTGTTGGGGAGCATGGCTTGGCAGAAAGGTAGGTGTTGGATCTAGGATGATTTTGCCCCTTCCAAAGATTTGAAAGGATAAGCCAGCAAGTTATTTATGGATTGGTTCTGCCTCTTGTTTTGAAATTGATTCAGTGCTGTTGCACTGGGTTCCTCCCTCCTCTGATGTGCAGGATGCAGCAGACACGTTCTGGGGCTCAGTGTGGGCAATGGGTACTCCTGGGAACCTGGACCTCCTCTAAGTGCCTTGAAATGCTTCATATGAGAGGGACTGGGGGAGAAGGGGAGCTCACAGGACGTTTCATCTCAAGGGGGATTGCTGACCCCTCAGAGAGGAAGGCTTAGGCTGCTTGTGGGACTGTGGTTGGTTCTTCTGTGGGTGTCTGACTTGGAGGAGAGAACTGCAAATGCAGCATCGATCTTTTTCAGCTGTATTTAGGCCCTCTCAAGATAGAGGTGGAGTTAACTGCAGTTTGTACAGGCACTTTTGCTAGCTCTAGTGTAAGCTGATCTCCAACATTAGGCACTCAAATAGGTCCTAAAAGTTGGCTGAAGTTCCCTTCTATTGCAATTTCCCTGCTGCAGCCACTATTAAATATAATTGTAAGATCCAAGGACAAACATTCAAGGAATGTTACTAGCTTATGAAACTGGGTTGCCTTGGCTACTTCTGGGGCAGACTTGGTAGGAGAAAACCCTCAATTGTATGGGGCCAGGGCTTTGTGGTAGTCTCAAATTGTGACTTCCCTTCTTCTGTGGAGCGATGTAATGCATTAGGACATGGGGTGATGGCTTCAAACTAAAAGAGTGAGGGTTAGGTTAGGCATTAGGAACAAGTTCTTCACTCTGAGGGTGGGGAGGCCCTGGCACAGGGTGCTCAGAGAGGTTGTGGAAACCCCATCCCATTAAGTATTTAAGGCCAGGAAGGATGGAGCTTTGGGCAACCTGGTCTTTGAGGTCCCTCCCAACCCAAACCATTCTGTGATTCTTCCTTGATGTCTAAGGACAGTGGACATTATCTCAGTCATTTATAGATAGTGCCTGAATCATTCTTTACAGCTAACATGTAAAGCAGTTATAGAATATGTACCTCCTGCCTCTGTAAGTAGAAGTGTTTGACACCTCATTGTACAAGCAGAGAAAAGGACATGTGGAGGTAGGAAAGTCATGTGCAATGAGTCAGGGTAGCACGGTGGTGGCAGCTGAGTGGTTCCCAACTCCTCTGTCTCCAGACATCTTTGGCCCCACAGCCAAGCTAGTCCTGCCTGGCCACCCAGCTCAGCATCTTCCCAGAGCAGGTTAGCCTTGAATGAGCAGAGAATCGAGGTGTTATACTGGAGTTGGGGTTAAGATAAATCTGAGGCTGTGGGTGCTGTGATTCCAAGCTTAGATTCGTTGTGTAGGGGTGCCCAGGGAGCTGGTTTCCAAACTGCAGCTTGGATCTTGGGCTTTCAGACTTTGGGGCAATTCTGTGTGTTATCAGAAGATCACAGGGCTCCTACCAAAGCGACCCAGACTCCTCGATGTGTGAACAGGGTTGTGAAGTGTGCATGTTGTGGCTGTGGCTTCACAAGGGATGCTCAGGTGAGAGGGCTCCAGGTAGTGTTTGTGGCCCAGGGTGGGTCTGTGAGGGCGTTGGGTGCAGAGAGCAAAGTGCCCATCACCTGAGCATCGTGCTTTTCCAAGATTGACCATTCTCAGTCAAGTGGCCAGGCAGTTTGTGAATCTTGGCAGTATATTTCTCATTTCCTGGCTCAAAGGGAATGGGGTTTAGTGACTGGGGTCCCTTGGCCTCTGCTTTGCCTGTCCTTGGTTCCTTCACCCCAATGCTACATGCCTGCAGTGGAGCATCTCTCCTTCCAGCTGGGGGAAGGGAACACTTAGTCACGAGTCTGGAGTGAGACTGGACACACGTGTGTGTGTGTGTCGAAGTGACATCCCTGGGGGTGTTTTACCCTTTGCTTTGGTAGCAGATGCTGCTCTCCAAACCAAAGGCTGCCCCTTGTCTCCCTGAGCTGGAAACATGGAGCTGCTCATGAAGGCTGGGGAGTCTGCTGACCAGGTCTGTGCTGGGGGTCCCGGGAGCTGCAGATGCTGGTGAGCCTCCGCCAAGCATCCCCAGGGGTCATCCCGGTGGGTCACCCTGGCTCAGGAGGACCCTTAACCTCTGCCCTTTGTCGTCGGCAGCCCTTTGGGTAGTGAGCTGCTTACTCTTTGTTCTCAGCTCTTCTTTATACACCTCCATCCCTCTCTGGGAAAAATCAACATTTGCTTTTGGGAGCCTGGCAAACAGAAGGGGTCTGTATTACATCCTGATGGCAGCCTCAGGCTTGCAGGGCTCCAGTGAGAAATCCAGTGACGTTTGTGGCAGGGGGAACCCTCTGAAACACAGTTTGGGGGCTCTGGGTGTCTGAAACAAGAGCAGGAAGCAGTGAGCACTCACTGACCTAATGCTGGGGCTGAAAAATAGAATTCAGATGCGCAGAGATTACACAGAGGTGGCAAAAAATCGAGTTAAAATCTAAGAAAGGGTGATTAATTTGAGTTTCTTTAATCCAAAGTAACATGCTGCTGCTTAGTGCACTAAGGCTGTATGCAGCATCGGGGTGCAGCAGAGTGTCAGATGCTGGGCTGGGGGGTTTGCACCAGGAGCTCTGCATGGTCAGAGTGTTAAGGGTCTGTGGGTGGAGAGCTGTGGGCTGTCTGGGGAGGACTGGATCCATATGGAAATAACACATTGCAGTTTAAAATTCCTTTCTCCTCCTTCAAATCTGACAGTGGCTTTCCCCAATTAATCCATGGCCATTGCTGGATGAACCTGAGAATGTTAGGTGTGCTGGTGTGCCTGGGGGCTGTAAATGTCAGAAGGGGGTTGGAAGGCAGAAGAGGAACAGGGGTTGTTTGGTTTGTTCTTGGCATTTGCATCGTGCTCTGCGTGCTAAGCCTTATCCCTCGTCCATCCAGGCTCCTGGGAACTCTTGTGCTATTAATGTTAATGATTAACTGACACATTTCTAACTCACTGGAGCTCTCCTGGCAGCTGGTTAATGTAAGAGTTTGATTATTTCCTTCTTTGAGCAAGGCTGTGGCTTGGATGAGTTCAGATGCCTTCCCTCCTTCCCGTCTCTGCTGGGATGCTGCAGGTTGTGCAGAATAAATGGGGACCAGGTCCAAGCTGCTCTTGTGATGGCTTTGCAAAACCCCCTCATGTAGTGAAGGTGCCATGAGAACACTGCTGTAGCTCTCAGGTTCTGTGGCTTCTCCCTCTGGGATTTCAGAAGCTAAGGACTGGTGAAGACAGGGTGAATTTAGAGGGACAAGATTTCTCTGGAAGCCTGCTTAGCTTCAGCAGTGAACTGGAAGTGATTTTAGACATGCCAGTAGTTACCAGGTCCATTCCCAGTCTATGTAGCTTGACAAAACCAGTTTTCTGTTCCTCTGCAAACTCTTTTCTCTCCTCTCCTGCTGCTAACTGAAAGAATTGCATAAACCACCAAAACTGACATACAAACAGCCTGTTTTTCCAGTCCCTTTCCATTTGTGGGGATACTTTACAAATACACAGTTGTACAACTCATCTGATGTGTCAGTGTGGTGACGTGGCATCCTCCCTGCTGCCTGGGCAGATTACTGAAAGGCTCTAACCAGAAGGATCACAGATGATGACTAACATGTTTTTTCATATGAAAAAGCTGCTTGGGCTAATTTTTTTTTTCTTAATTCTTTTTTTTTTTTTAATTGTGCTTTCATGGTTGTCCAGCATATCTCTGAATGACTATCAGCTGCAAGGATTTTGTGGGCAGTAAAGCACAGCCCATCACAGGGAGTGGTGAAATGATCCCCTCATTTCTATTGAGTATCTGAGGATTGAGTTAGCTCCAGAAGAAAAGTGTGGGGAAGAGCCGTGGCCTCTCTGCTGTTTGAAGGCTGGTTGAACTACTGAGCTGCCTGCCAAAGCACTTGGGGTCACTCCAGAGTTTTAATCTTGACATTGAGCTTGCAATGTGTCTGAGCTGGAATCAGGAGGACTGGTAGGGTTGTGTGCTGGGGGGTTGCAGGTCAGCCGAGGCAGTTGTCTGGCCCTGAGCCCTGTGGATGCATCACTTGATTTCCTAAGAGTTACTGTGGTTTAATCTGAATTAAAATATTGAATTAAAGCCTGAACTTGAGCCAAGGTTAAAGTGCTGGATCTCTTCTCATCTTCTACCACTGCTCCTTGTGCCTAAGCTAGTGCTTTGCTGTAACTCAGAGCTCTGGACAGGCCAGTGCTGGCCTTGGGGAAGCCCTTCCAATGCTGGAAAAGCTGAGGCTTAATTCTTGTGCCTCTCAGCATTAGAATGAGCTTTTGGAGTGTTTTTTTTCAGTGTTAGAATGTGTTTGGCACCTGCCAGTAATACAGCACTGCAGTAGGAGTATGTATACCAATAGATATACCAGTTATGCTGTGCTTCCCTCAAGGGTTACCTGTTCTCCAGCCTGGGGCTGGGCTCTCTCTACCTGTGAGCTCCTGGCTCCATTAATGGTGCCGTGCTGATTAGTGGTGTCTGGCCCCAGCCTGATGATAGCCAGCTCCTGCCAAAGTGGAATGGTTTATGGTGGTTTAGGCTGCATGGCTTAGGCTTAGTCCTCATCCTAGATGCACATAGCTTGTTGGTGTGCCCATGTTGGTGGTGGCTGTGTCAGAGAAGGTAGTGGTCCACCTGAATCTGTAATCAGCATCCCTTGAGGCATCCCCTCCATCTCAGCAAACGCTTGCTTTGCTGCCAGAAATCCTTAGTCCAGAATGAAACCATGCACAAGGGCTGAAGGTTGGGGTTGGGTTTTTTTTCTAGCTATGCTCAGCTTCTTTGGAAAGAGTCTCTATTACACAGAATCTGGAAAAGTGTCTTTTATTCTTCAGTGCCTGGTTCTGATTAGTGCTGGAAATGAACAGGAATTTTTCTCCCTCTTTTTTTTTTTTTAAAACATATTCCTTTTGAGGTTAATGGTGCAAGTGGATTTCAAGTTAATAGAAGTAAAGTTGTAATTGTGTGGTTCCTTGGAGTCAGGCTTGAAGCAATAGAAGCTTCTTCCTTTGCCACTCTCCAAACAGATATGTCTCCCTTGGAGTCTTCTGCTCCTCCAGAGCCTCTCTGTCCCCAGCTGTCTGCAGTGACACCCACAGCTCCATGAGCAGAGCTCTACCTCTGAAGGCAATGTCCTGTGTCAGCATTAAAGCTTCACAGGTTGTTCCCCAGCAGCTGGTCTGGTATGTTGGAGAAGCCACCGAGGTGGTGGCTGTGCAGTGTGGATCAGGGCACACAGGGTTTATCCTCCCTCTGCTAACAGCTCCAGGCCTCCTTAGTGGTGAAGTCTTCTCCAGCTGTTTTATCTAAGGAGCTTTTGGAGCTTGTCTCTGTGAAGCAGAATGAAACACAGCCACCAGTGAAGGCAATTCTCTTGCCTGCTGTCTGGGTAGTACCTGTGAAGTAGGTAAAATGAGATAGGTTGCACACCCCATGCTGCACTGGAGATGCACATCTGAGAAGGGAGGAGGAAACTCTGTCCCAGCCTCTGTGCTGGTACCAGTGAATCTGCATCCACTGCAGGGCTGGTGAGGTGACTCTGCGCTGGCATCTCCTCCCCAGCTGACCGTAGGGTGGCCTGAGGACATGGCAAAGGGCAGGATGGACCAGCAGAGGTAGGATGGGATGCCTCTCAGTGCACAGTCTGGTGCAGATCCTGCCCTGGACAGAGCCAGCTCTAAACTGCTGGTGCTGTGTGGGTGCTGGAGACACCTCTGAAGAGTTCTGTTGGGGGGGGATCTACCTCCACACCGCTGCCAAAGTTGCTGGCATCTAGAGCTGGCTCTGTGACTTGGACCAGACCTGTAGGCTCAGGAGAGAGCCCTGGGGAGCCAGGAGTGAGGAGATGTCTGTAGGAACAAACCAGTCTTGGATGGAGACACATCTCAAGAGCTGTGTGGGCACCCTGCTGTGTTGGTGCTGGGTGAGGAAGGAAGCTGCATGAGCTGATCTCGGACACACTGATAAATACATTTACCAGCAGCAAGGGTCAGATGAGCTGGTGCTGCTTTGCTGACTCCAGCATGGTGTGGGATGGCTCCTGCTGGGTTTGGCCCATCCCTTTTTGACCTGACCAGTGTTTATGTCTTGTTTTTACTGGACTGTGTAGAGAGAGCGAGTTCCTGGGTTACCTCCTCCACTGTTTGTCCTCACCCCGTGGGTTCTCTTGATAATGGAAATTGCTCCTTTGTTCTTTTGATTTTGACACTGTGTGAGTGGAATGGCATGGATCCCACTGTGAGGGGAAAATAAATCTCCAGTGGCCTGTCTTGTTACTGTTACATGCATGCATAAAAAGTTTGGGGTGTCTCATGCAAGAACTTCAATGTGCTTTGGAGACCATACATGTGACTGTGTTGGAGTTGAACAACTTGTCCCCTTATTAGCACAAGGTCCAGATTCACCAAAGCCAACCAGAACAGTCACACCACAGTGAGGACAGTTTCTCCTGACAGGCTGGATTCAATCTCCCTGGTGTCCTTCTCCATGTCTGCATCAGGACAAGTGTCCATGTAACACCTCTGTTTCAGTACTGGGATGTTTTATACCCATGGTGTGGTATATTAGCAGCTGCAGGAAGCCTGAGATGGTCTGGAAGGAGTGATCTAAACATGAGCCTGGCTGAGGTCTCACTTGCACCAACACAACCCTGTTGCTGCAGCAGATGCTCAGGAGACCCCAGTGAAGACCAGTGTCCTCCTGCACCGCTGCCGTACGGTCCCAGCCTGGCCATCCAGAGGGAATTAGCCCTTGATTATAAAACTAGGGAGAACATTGCTCAGCCCCTGAGCTGAGGTGAGGGTACCCTCTGAATGTGACAGCTCTGTCCCACTGCAGCACATCCCAGTTCCTGGGCTGGCTGACGTTAACTCTTGGACTCTCCAGTTTGAAGTCCTTCTGCTGGGGAAGTGGGGAAGCATTCCTCATTTCAGCTAAATAAAGCAGATTCCATCCTGTTTCTTAGCCCAGCAATAAACGTACAGCGTGGCCTGAGGGGATTTGAACTGTGTTAAGAGGGAAGACTCACAGACACTGTGTCTGGGCTGGAAACCTTTGATTTTTCATTTCACAGCCCAAACCCAGGGCTCAGCCTGCTGCTTCCACGCTATAAATAGAGGTAACCCCAGAACGCGCTCAGCGTGCCGATGCTCTCCGGTCCTCCCCACATCACTGCCTTCCTGGCAGCCTGTTCAGAGCAGCATATTTTTAGCTGTTGCTTTCTCATTATTTGTATTTTTTTGGACAGATCCTTGTGTCTTGCCAGGCTGCCAGCTTTCCCTGCTGTTTATCTGCTTTCCAGGAGTCAGTCTGGATCCTCCCTCGGCGGAGGGGCGGTGGATAGATAGCAAGCTTGGCTGGGATCCTCTTTCCAGATTTGCTGGGGAGGTGCTGGGCAGCCCATACAAAATGCTTGTTTCCTCCTTCTTTTCCCTTTTGTCACAAGGGGATTAACTGTATCATTATGTATTATTAATGTTGTTGACAGGGGTTGAAGGTACAGCTGTCAGGAAGATTTCCTCCTAATGCTGCCTTCAATACAGAGCAAATTAATTCAGCCTGTCCAGCTCTGGGTTTACCTGTTGGAAAGGGTGTGGGTAGCAATTACAGAGCCCCAGAGATGATGGATAAACCCATCTCAGAAATGTCTGCATGAAAGGTGGAGGCTCAGCCAGGATGTGGATGCTCTGATGGCTGTGCCACAAGGATGCTCCAAGTCCTCGGTGTGATTTTTCCACTGGAGCCGTTGCTGAAGGGAATAAAGCCCATTTCCTCTGTGTGATCCTGTCCAAGCTTGTAAGCTCCTCACTCTGCTTCCGTCCTGCTCTGCCACAGACAGGATGAAGCCTTATAAAGGGATCACAGAATAGTAGGGGTGGGAAGGGACTTCCAGAGATCATTGAGTCCAATCCCCTGCCAAAGCAGGGTCCCTAGGACAGGGCACACAGGTCGGTGTCCAGACAGGGCTGGAATCTCTCCAGAGAAGGAGACTCCACACCCCCTGGGCAGCCTGTCCCAGGGCTCTGTCACTATGAAAGATGTATTTAACCAGCTCAGCGTGGCTGCATCTCTACATTCTTCACCATGCCACCCATAAGGGATGTGTTTATCCTTTTTTTTTTGAGCAATTACAGAAGATTACAGGGGGATGGATTAAAGCTAAAGGAAGGAAGGGTTAGATTAGATATTAGGGGGAAGTTTTTTACAGAGAGAGTGGTGAGGGGCTGGAACAGGCTGCCCAGAGAAGTAGTTGATGCCCCATCCCTGGGGGTGTTCAGGGCCAGGTTGGATGGGGCCCTGGGCAACCTTGTGTAGCTCCAGGCCTGGAGGTTGGTGGCCCTGCCTGTGGCAGGGGGTTGGAGCTCTGTGATCCTTGGGGTCCCTTCCAACCCAGACCATTCTAAGATTTCCACGCTGCACCTTGCCTGCATGTGGAGCAGAGGGGTTCATTCTCAGTGAGGAGCCCAGCCAGGGCTCGAGTGCTCTTACAGCTTGTCTGAAGAAGTGCTATTTAAAACTCAGCCAAGGAAATAATGTCTTTTCATTCTCCCTGGTGTCCAGAGAAACAGTGGACATTTAGAAGGGGGGAAAAATAATTAAGGGAAAAAATGAAAAGTCAGGGACTGATTTTCATAGAAAAAAAAACTCTCTAGATTAAAGATTTTTTAATCTTTGTGGTTTTAGTGTGCAAGCTCAGAACCTTCAGCCCCTCTCTTGCTGTCAGTGGTGGAAACGGTGTGCCAAGTGATGTGGGCTGCCCCATTGCAGCTCCTGAAGGCAGTCAGGGTCTTCATGCCTGTGGGGAGACAGTCCCAGCTCTGGTTTTGGCTTTTGGGGGGGGGGCAGGTGTGAGTGGGGAGCAGCACCAGGTGGTGCAGGGCAGGGATTCACCCTCTGGGACCGGTCCTGTGGTTCAGCTGCAGGATGATGTAGGCACAGAGGCTTCTTATGTTAGAAAGGGAGAGGGAAAATGCACATACATATGCAGATACATATATATATATAAGCAGAGGCTTCTGAAAGTGAGACACTTTTTCCATGTTGAGTTTCCAGGCAGCTCTTTTCCCTTCCCTGTCTCCAGCCCAGGGCTCACTGGTATAAAAGTTTTCCGGTCTCTTATATGTTTTCTCTATTTTTTTTGGATGCATTCCTCCAGCTGACAGTTTATAAGGCTGTGGCTATGTTACAAGTCTCAGTTTAGGGATGTTCTGCAGCTTAAATCCATAGTGGTTTAATCCCTTTGCTTATTGTCCAGCAAACCTGGTAGCTGGTGAGAAGGGAGTTTAAATGTCAGCATTCAAAAACAACACCCCAGAAATCTGGGAGTTTCTTACCTGTTTGCAAGGTAGAAATCCCAATTCAAAGTACTGGTTTGCCAGGGTTTGTATTGAGCTGAGGAACCTCTTTGCCTCAGTTCTGGAGCTCAGCAGCTCCAGCATGAGATGGTTCCTCTTGCAGGACCCCCCAGAGACTGAAGAGCTTCTGGACCTTCTGGGAATTCCAGTATTGGCAAATCATCTAATTTGGGGTACATTCAGAGTTACAACATCCCACATAAAGTGGTTCACTCCATTTATTGTGTCTGCTGTTGTTATGCTAAGAAAAGGGAAACTGAGGCACTAACCAACAGGCAGGTTGTGTGTATGGTGAGGGTTTAACCAGAGGCTTGTTATGGTGAGTTCTGGTTCTTGCTGAGTGGTTCAGCACAGCTGGGAAACCAGCACCATGGCAACTGCCACTTTACAAGTAGGCAGCTGGGATGCTGATGGATGAGAAGTGTTGTCATAGCCAGCAGGTCCTGCTGTCTTGCCTGGGGTCTGGGAGGCAGGTGGCATCTGAGAGGTGCCAGTTACCTTCTGAAATAGGAATGGGAATGGTGGTGTGTCCAGGTTCTGTCTCTCAAAGTCATTTCTGATGTATGGTGGGTTGAGTTGTCCCCCCATCTCTCCAGCACGGTGCCTGTGGATCAGCAGTGTGCTCTCCCAGTGTGTATGAGAAATACTTTTGCATTTAAAAAGACAGAGCAGAGCGATCCCAACATCTGGCTCAGCATCTGCCCAGAACACACGATGCACCCTGTGTTCCAGCCTATCCCCAGGACAGGCTTCTTGTATACAAGCTGCTCCCAGGATGCCAGAACATCACCCTTTGTTTCCCTGAGATGCTGAACGCAGGAGCCACTCCTGTCCCTGAGGCTGAGCTGGCTGGAGAGGCCAAACACCTCAGGGAAAGTGGTTTCCTTGTAGGATCCCCTTTGCTGGTCTTTGAACATCCCTGTGCTTTCCTCTCTCAGCAAGGAAATGTGCCTGGAAGTGCTGCACTTGTTAATGGGATAGAATATCCCAGAGCAAGAGGTGAAGGTGCACGTCCCATGTAGTGATTCCTGGAGTTCTCTCTGGTCTGTCTGGAAACCTCAAATACATTTGTGGGTTTGGTATGTTTGAATAACAATGTTTGACATCTTCAGGGAAAGCTGGAGGTCTCCCCTCAGGTGTTTTTCTGTTTAAAATAAGATATAACAAGCCTTTGATCACAGAGGTGATCGTGCATAGCAGGTTCCCAACAGAAAATGTGCCTCTCCAGCTGTAGAGTCACAGTGGGGAGACTGTTTCATATCTACTGTGTTCACACAAACTCCCTTGGCCCATTCAAACCTTCTTCTTGCTTTAGGAATCACCCGGATCTCCAGTGGGAGACTTCAGAGACCCAGTGACCAGACTAGTCCCAGTAAGTTGCATGAATTTCTCCCTTTGAAACTTCCCCATCCAATTAAAAAACAAATAAATTAAGATTTGAAATTTAAAAAAAAAAAAAAGAGAGGGAATGCAAGAGCTGACTCTCAGAAACCCCATCTATCTCCTGCCTCCTGCCCATGACTGTGGTTTGAAAGGCAAAGCTGGTTTGAAATGCAGAGCTCTCAATGATGGAGAGAGTGAACAGTGTGTGTGTATATATATATATATAAATATATATAATATAAATATTTTTAAAGTCTCTGCAAAACTGTGAAAAGAGAGAGAGCAACACAAAATAAAAGATTAATTACTTATTGAATAATGGATCCAGAGAGCATAATTGCAAAGCCCCACCTCAATTCAAGGGGTCTAACACAGGGCAGCAGAAAGCAGGAATGGCCTGAGGTTGAAATACAGCTTTAGTAATTAGCAGCTCTTTCATACTCTCCTTAGCTATTATTTTTTTATTGGAAGTGGAGATTTATGGATGATATGTGCCTGTGACTAAATTTACACTCCTAATTGCAGCTTAATGGTTCTGAAGCTGTTTCTGATCCAGAGGGAAGGGGATGGGAGGGTTTCTTTCTTGTGGAAGGTGTTTCCCAGCCTGGGGAAAGCAGCAGCAGAGGTCTTGGTGCTTGTGAGCACTCCAGCCCGTGCGTGACACAGCTCAGGTCGGCCCAGGGACAGGTCCCTGCTGCTTACCTGTGTTGGTCTGACCCAAATTGTCCCCTGTGAGTAGAAAATGTCACTCTCCTCATCTCAAATACCCAAAAGGAAGCTGAGACAGCCTGTTTCTGGGCTTTTCCTTTCGATGCCCCACCTTTTGCTGGCTCTGCCTGCCCTGAGGGACCTGTGATGCTGCACGGTCTCCAACCCCCTTGTGCATCAGTTGGACTGATGCACAGAGAGAGAGAGAGGCTGAGGGAGCTGGGCTGGGTCAGCCTGGAGAAGAGAAGGCTGTGGGGGGA
This sequence comes from Zapornia atra, assembly GCA_013400835.1. NCBI lineage: Eukaryota > Metazoa > Chordata > Aves > Gruiformes > Rallidae > Zapornia > Zapornia atra. The sequence continues at coordinate 43,171 of VZTU01011412.1, forward strand.
CCTCATTGCAGCCTGCCAGTCCCTGAAGGGAGCAGAGACACAGGAGGGGAATCAGCTTGTTAAAGGGCAGAGACTGGCAGGACAAGGGGGATGGAGTGAAGCTAAAGGAAGAAAGGGTTAGATTAGATATTAGGGGGAAGTTTTTTACAGAGAGAGTGGTGAGGGGCTGGAACAGGCTGCCCAGAGAGGGGGTGGGTGCCCCATCCCTGGGGGGGTTCAAGGCCAGGTTGGATGGGGCCCTGGGCAACCTTGTGTAGCTCCAGGCCTGGAGGTTGGGGGCCCTGCCTGTGGCAGGGGGTTGCAGCTCTATGATCCTTGGGGTCCCTTCCAACCCAGACCCTTCTATGATTCTCTGACTCAACAGTCTTAAAGGTCTGTTCCAGCTTAACTGATTCTGTGATCACAGGCATTGGTCTTTCTTTGCAGGTGCTTTGCTGCAACTGAAAGCTTCCTTCACTCTTGCTTCTCTGAGGTGCACCACCTGCCCTTGGCATTGCCTCCTCGCTTTCTCTGGGATGCTGACAATTGTCTTTGCTGCTTGCTGCCATCAGCCTGTCCCCCCAAGAACCCTGCTCTCCACAACACGTGGCCAGCTCTGGCCATCCTTGGTTCAGGGCTTTCACCCGCTGCCGTCCCCACCGCCTCTCTGTCCCTCAGTTGCTCCCTCTGGGCTCTGTTTGCTATTTCCATTCATCCTCTCAGCCCTTGTATCCTGTCTCAGCTCCCAGATGTCCTTATCAAAACAGACATTTTCAGCTTTTCCCTCTGTGTGGGTGGGAGGAGAAAAGCCACCCTGGGGATGCCTTCCTGGAGCCTTCTGCTGCGTCAGGGCATCGGCACGTGCAGGATGGGGAGTAGTCACAGATGGCTGGTTCAGCATGCACTGAACCCCCTGGGAGCAGGGCTGCTGCCTGGCCCTCATCAAACACTGATGATAAGCACAGGGGCAGGTATCCACATTACAGCACTGACAAAGGTGATCGGACGTGACACGCTGTGACACTGTCCTGCTGCTGGGACAATTGCTGCTTTGCATTTGGAGCCTCCACAGTCACCATCTCCAGCCCTAATGCTGTGCTGTGTCAGTGGGAAGGTGTGAATATGGTCTGAGTGGGGCACTGCACCCCAAACTAAGGTCAAATGGCAGGAAAAATGCTTTGAGGGACGATTTAGTGTGGAGCTGGTGTGCTGGTGTGGGTGCCACGGCTCCATGGTAGAACCCAAGGAACAGCATGAAGCTGCTCCAGGGGAGGTTTAGGTTGGATGTCAGGAAGAGTTTCTGTACTGAGAGGGGGGTCAGGCACTGAGCAGGCTCCCCAGGGAAGGGGTTACAGCCCTGAGCTGGGCTGAGGTCAGGAAACGTCTGGATGACGATGCCCTCAGTGCCCTGCTCTCACTTGGCTGGGCCTTGTGGAGCCAGGAGTTGGACTTGATGATCATTATGGGTTCTTTCCAGCTCAGGTGATTCCAGAATTCTCTGATCATTCAGTCTAGAAGGATGGAGCTGCAGTGTGAAGCTGTGCCACCAGCACAGCAGCAGGCAGTTCTCAACCAAAGCATGTGTTCATCTTCACAGTCCCAGCCCTGGCACCGCCTGTTCCCATACCTGTGTCTGAGGACAGAGAGGGGGACTGGTACAGCTCCAAAGGCAGCTGGACTGTAGAGGATCCAAACTGAAAGACACAGCATGGCTGTTGAAGCTTGTTTTCTGCAGCTCTAATGATAGACTTTTCCATTTTTCTGGTGAGAGACCTTTTAAATTTGAATATTTTTCTTTGGAGTTAAAATCCAAGGAGCAGCTCGGTGCTCTGGTTGACACTGCAGTAAATATTTATGGCTCCATATAAATGCAGCTCAATTTCCCCTTGTTTCAGGGCCAAATTATCCCCTCTGCACATCTGGCCTTGCACTCAGAAGCTTTTATTCCTGTGAAAGATAAATTGGGGTTGGGATGACTGAGCAGTGGTTGCCAGTGAAGCGTTGCAGAAGGGGTTGCTTTGGGCTCTCTGCCACCCTAAACAAAGAAAGGGATGACATGCATTTCCACAGCCACTGACTCCCGGGATGTAGATGACTATGCAGTCACCCACAGACCACGTGCTGCCTTGGGACATGCAGTGACAGTAGGAACCTGGAGATCTGACGTCCACCTCACTTTTGGAATGCTTTATTCTGTGACTCCTCTCAATTTTCCTTGTCCCTCTGAAAGTGGTTGTGTGGCTCTGGCATCCAGTATTGCTCAGTTAGCAGCAATTCCAGGGCTTTGGAGCTTTGTTTTCCATTTCATCCAGGCCTGCTGCAGAGTCCAGGTGAGCCTGGGACTTGTGGGCAGCTCAAGGGAGGGAGCTGGAGGCCACCACAGAGTGTCCAGGGGTGATGACTTTAGGATGGGAAGAATAAGCTGCTTGGAGGAACCCATGCCCCCATAGGGAATGGGGAACCATAATGTCTTTAGGCAGCTGTGTTCAGGGAGACTTGAATCCTTCTCTTTGTCTCAGTTTGTTTCTCTTTAGCTGCAAAAGTGGGGTTAATCTTGTGCATACCTGAGGAGTGCCCTGGGAAGGGAGAGACAGGGAGTTAGGACAGTGTTTGGGTGTCTTGTGGCTGTAGTGGGGACACAGTTACCAGTATAGAAACTCCTTCTGTTGTGCACCCTGGGGGTGCTGAGCTAATCCAGGCCCAGTTCCATGGGAGACACGTTGAGCTGGGCTCACCACTGGCTCCCTCTTCCCACAGTGCTGCTACTCACACCGGCCTCACTCCGTGATGGGCCAGCTCAGGGCTGTGGACAGGAGCATCATCCCGAGGTGTGGGCTGACAGTGGGAGCTGGGAGGACCTTGGCCAGAGGACTGGGAAGGAGAAGGAAGGTGTCTGGGGCTTGGCACTGGAGGAGTGGGGAGAAGCCCTTTATAAAAGACTCCCCCAGAACTCCAGCCCCTACAGTGCCACGGCTGGGTGATGTGGGTAGCTCGGGGCGGTGTTTTTGCAGAGAATGAAGTTTCTCCCACCTCATTTTCCTACAGCTGTACCTGGGCAGTTTGAAAGAGAGAAATATGTGCTGACATTTGCCATCCTGAGCAGCAGTGTGTTCCTGAGCCGGCCAGAAAACAGCCCCAGAGCAGTTGGAGTGGAAGAAACCAGCATCGTGTTGCTCTGGGGCAGCCAGCTGTGCTCTGCACTTTGATTCGTTTCCAGCCCAGAGTTTGGTTTTTGCTAAGAGGAAGGAACTTCCCTGGCAGGGAAATGCAGGAGGGTCCAGAGCAAGGTAGAGTTTATGGATTTAGCTACACCAGCACCTTGGGTTTTGGTGTGAGGAGGATGCCTTCCAGCTGCTGTGCTGCAGAACTGCTCCTGGACTGGGCTGTTTGTGAGGCAGGTGCTTTGTTCACCAGAGGTCCCGAAGGGGTGGGAGGGGAGCAGGTGCCTCAGCTTTCCTGTTTCAGCCTTTGTCTGCAGGCCTGGCTGCCTGGAGCCAGCCTGAGCGGAGCAGGGGCAGGCTGCCAGGGCCAGCTGCAGTCCAGGGCAGGCACAGCTTTTCCATCCAAAAAAGACAAGGGTGCAAGCAGCCCCGCTTCTGCATCATCAGCAGTTGGCCAAGGATCAACCACAACTTGTCTCAGTGCTTTTTGGAAGCACAGGGCATAATTTAGAGAGGCATGAAGCTCCAGGCCAGCTCTCTGGGTCGCATTAAAAAGGGGCACTCGCTGATGTCATGAAACCTTCATAGGGCAGTTCATCTTGTACTGGCTAAATCCTTCTCTTGGGTATAAAGCAGAGGGACACCGTGCCAGGCATGTTTGTTTGCACCAGCTCGACCCTCTCATCTAATGTTTAGTTTGATGGGGATAGAGGGGCCAGAAGCCACGGTGGTCAGACTGGAGATACAGGACGAGATGGTTTGAAGGTGCTGGTTGTGGTGAGCATCCATGAGCTTTTGCTCAGGGCATGAGTTTTGGTGCCTGTTGGCCACGCTGGCACTGTGCTGCCACGCTGGCACTGTGCTGCCACGCTGGCACTGTGCGGCCACGCTGGCACTGTGCTGCCACGATGGCACTGTGCTGCCACGCTGGCACTGTGCGGCCACGATGGCTCTGTGCGGCCACGCTGGCACTGTGCTGCCACGATGGCACTGTGCGGCCACGCTGGCACTGTGCGGCCACGATGGCACTGTGCTGCCACGCTGGCACTGTGCGGCCACGCTGGCACTGTGCGGCCACGCTGGCACTGTGCTGCCAAGATGGCACTGTGCGGCCACGCTGCCCAGGGCACCCCAGAGCTCTGCAGGAGCTGGTAGCTGGGATTAGTAAATGTGGAGAGAAGAGTCTTACGTGGAAACTTCAATGAGACAAGATAGTCCTTACTGTATATTTAGGGGGACCTAATTAAAGTCTATAATTATCTTAAGCAGGGGATGCAGGGGGGATCAACCAGCCCCTTTTCAATGGTCTGTGGGGACAGGACAAGGGGCAATGGCTGCAAGTTGGAGCACAGGGAGTGCCACACCAACATGGGGAAGAACTTTTCCCCAGTGAGGGTGAGGGAGCCCTGGGACAGGCTGCCCAGGGGGTGTGGAGTCTCCTTCTCTGGAGAGATTCCAGCCCCGTCTGGATGCCTATCTGAGTGATATGTCCTAGAGAGCCTGCTTTGGCAGGGGGGTTGGGCCTGATGATCTCTTGAGGTCCCTTCCAACCCCTACAATTCTATGATTTTGCTTTCCCCAGGTTAAGCCCTACCTTTTCCCTTTAACAGTCATTGCTGTTCCCATTTCAGAGTTGGGGCAATCGAGCAGCAGGGAAGGTGAAAGCAGAAAGCAGTGCTCTTTGTATTGCCTGTGATGGATGTGGGGATCCTTGCCCATGGGGCTGAGAGGGAAAGCGGTGTGGCTGTGGGGATGGAGGGGCCCAACACATGTAGCTGTGGGCACAGCTTAAACTGGTGTCATCACTTCCCCATCTGATTTCAGTGGGCTTCAGTACTTTGTGATGCTCAAAATTCACACGGTGAGTTAAAGGTAGATATGCTGCTAGACTTTGCTGTTAGCATCCCTTGGCTTGGTACCTTGCCCTGAGGACCATCTCCCAGGGTCTGTAAGGGAACAACTTTAGGAATCAGCTCATGTGGGGCTGCAGGTTAACCAGAGTGGTGGCAATAAACAAGAGACATGTCCAAAGCCAGGGGCTCCCCAGTCGAGCGTGTGTGATTCCTGTTACATAACCATGTTCTGAGTGCTATAAAAACCACTGGGCCTTGGAGATTTGTCCCCAGGGAAATGCTGCCAGAGCTGTCACACATCTCCCACAGCTCGGACACGAGGACCCACAACCCAGCCCTCCCCGTGCAATTGTCAGTTTGGGAAGGTTGGGTCAGACCTTCAGAGCATCCCAGCCTTTACTGCGTCCTTTTTGAGCCTCCTGTTGCTGTACTGGGACAGCTGGAAGCTGGGGGGGGATGCACAGCATCTCTGCAGTGTGATGGTTTTAGGACAGGCTGTGCCTTTCCCCTCAGTGGGGCTGCAGAAGGGTTAACTAGAGACCTGTGGTTGCAGCCTCATTGCCTCAGATGTGTCCTTAGATGAGGTCATGAGTTTCTTTGGGCAGCCTCTATTCCCCTTTGTTTCCAGCAGTGCACTGGTCACCCCAGCTGTGCAGATCTCTGTGCCAAAACCCATCCACATGCACAGCTCGCTCTCCTCGGGCTCCCAAGTGATGGGCCCTCATTTGACATGTGTCCTCTTGGTCTTTCTCATCGTGAGGGCGAGGTAGCAGAGGGTGAAGCTTGGTCATCAGCCATCCTGGACAGTCCCTTCAGCAGCCACCACCATTGTGGCTGTGCAGGAAACCCTGACTCCAGGCAGCAAGAAGTTAACACACAAGGGCTGTGCTGGGTTCAGGTGCTGGGTGTCCTGCAGGGACACAGGAGCGTGGGGCTTGTGTAACACAGGCACGTGGACACCACGGTGCCTGGAGAGCCCTGTGGGGCTCCATGTGCTCTGAGCAGAGATGTGCATTACTTACAGCCAATGAGGGGATGTAGGCTCTTGTCTGCAGGGCTGAGAGATTAAGGAGCAGTGATGGGTGCCCCGGGCTGTTTGCTGTCCCTGGGATGTGCTGAGCACTGGCTCGTCCTGTGCCCTCACCATACCCAGGATTTGTTCCCAGTCTCCTTTAGTCCCAAGTGGCTACTGGGTGCCACAGGTGAGTGGGTCGATGCTTTGATGTGTTCTTCATACAGCACCTTGCAGCATGGGCTGTGGTGTGAGGAAACCAGAGACAGGGAAATACAAATTGGTGGTTCAGGAGTGATGGGGGATTCAGTGCTCTGGAGGCTTTAGTTGCTGACTCTTGTAAGGTAATCCTCTTCCTCACTGGGGTGGGCTGTTGGTGTGCTGATGAGGTCTGTGGGGTTCCCTGAGGATGGGGGCTGTAGAGGTGCAGAGTGCAGCTCCCCCAGGACTGGACCAGCAGTCCTTAAGTGAAGTATCTATCATCCTGGGCCCAGGCATCTCCAGAGAAGCTTCCTGTGCCCTTTGGAGAGACCCTCACATCAGCTGTGGCAGAGCCAAGCTGGGAGAGCCAGGAAGGGGAGGGACAGTGGCATATGGCTTCTGTCTCATCTCACTGCAGAGGGGGAAAAAACCCACAGCAGTCCTTCAGAGGAGATCACAGCGCCCTGGGAGACAGAAGTATGGTTATTGCCTCTGCCAGCCCCAGCCCACGTCCTGTGAGGGCCGTGCTGGGAGGTGGCTGGCGCATGATTCCAGCCTGGAGCTGATGGAGCAGGCTGGGGGCAGGGGGAAGCCCTCCTGGTGCTGGGCAATGAAAGGACATGCTCCCAGCCAAGGTGACCACGGGCACCTGAGAGGCCGGACAGCTGTGGAAATGTGTGCCTGGGGTGCAGCACCTGGCACCCACCCCCTTAGGAGCAGAGGAGCAATGAACCAGAGAAGGGCTGGCGTGCACTGAGCTGGTCCGTACGTGCCGGCTCGTGGTGCCGGTTACCTGAGCGGCTGCGGCAGTCACGTCTCCCAGCTCAGCGCTGCCTCTCTCTCTCCACGGTGTTTATTTTCTTCCTCTCTTTCTTGCTGAAATGTCAGTTTGGAAGTTGCTCCTGGGCGTGTTGGCAGGCCAGCTCGTGGCTGCTCAGCTTTCCCTCTTCCCTGTGCAGTCTGGTGTCCCTCCTCACGTGGGCAGAGGCAAATTCCCCAGCCCTGGCTGCCCACCACAGGCATCCTCTGAGCCTCCGAGGCCGGCGCGTCCGGTGGTGGCCAGTGTTTACCAAACCCATAATTGCACCTTAGGCAGAGAGCACCGATTTACTCCTTGCTATATTTATCTTGTGTCTAGGACTGCAAAAGCCTAGGAGTGCAGCCTTCCCTGCCCTTTGTTGCAGAGAGATGACTTGTTTGTAAGGCAGCTCTGCCATGGGCTGGTGGATACAGCTCTGGAGGTGTTCGGGGCAGACCTATACAGCCTCGCTGATGAAGTTTTGGTAGCCATGAAAGCAGTGCATGAGATGCAAGGAAGCGTGGTAGAAGTGGCCTGTGGTGACTGTGGGAAACAGGTAGAAGAAGAAAACAACTCATCTGTTGGATGAAATGCCACAGGAATGTAATCACAGAATTGTTAGGAGTTGGAAGGGACCTCGAAAGCTCATCTAGTCCACCCCCTCTGCCAGAGCAGGAGCACCCAGACTAAATCCCACAGGAGCACATCCAGGTGGGTTTGAATGTCTCCAGAGGAGACTCCACAGCCTCTCTGGGCAGCCTGTCCCAGGGCTCTGTCACCCTCATAGTGAAAAAGTTTCTCCTATTCCCATGGAGCTTCCTCTGCTCCAGCTTGCACCCACTGTCCATTCTCCTATCACTGCCATCACTGAGAAGAGCCTGGCTCCATCCTCCTGACTCTCTCCCTTCACATATTTATAGGCATTAATGAGGCCACAAATCACAGTGTGAAGCTAAAGACAAGGAACTGCAAAGCGAAGCTGTGCGAACAGCTGCAGGCATCTGTACCATGGGGACCACTGCTGTGGCTGGTGACAGTGGCAATGGTCTGAAATCCCCTCCTGGCTGCCCCACAGAGTCCCAGGCTCTGGCAGGGTCTCCATGGTCATGGTCATGCTGAGCTTCCACTGTCTTCACAGCACCTTCTGCTCTGACTTATGTGTCCATGCACGAGCAACAGTGTGTTGCTTAGCCAAGGGCTTCCTGGGACTTGCTGGGCTGGCCTGGAAAAGGTGTGAGAGGTGGAATTCACCCTGAGCCTGTGGCAGGGCTTAGTTTGCTTTCTTCCCAGTGACTTCCTTCCGAGCTGTCTCTGCCCCTGGCAGTGCTTCCCACTGGCTGCCACCCATGGAACCTCCCGAGCTGTGAGGTGGGGGGAGGGATGGTGCGTGGGCCGTGCCAGCGGCCGCACGTGCGGGGCTGCGGCGCAGCGAGGCTCCAGCTTGCTTTCAGTTCTTGTTTGCAAGTGGAAGTGGGGTTTATCTGCACAGCAGATAGCAGTGGTTTCCTAAAAGTTGCTCCTGCTTCCTCCCTCTCCTCCTGGCTCTGCCAAAAGATAGGTGGGGGGGAGGGGGCCTTTAACCCTGAGGAAACAGCCCCAGCCAGGGGAGTTGTCTCTGTTCCCTCCCTGTCCCCCAGATGTGCTTGGCTCCCCCCAGCCTTTTCAATCCTGGTGTTGGAAAATGGGATGTATTTTCTCTTCTGCTATGTAGATGTGTGCCACTTGCAGACTGCACAACACTCCTTTAAGCAGGCGTGTGGTATGCTTCTCAACACCCAAGGAGGGTGGGTGACCCCCAGCCCTGTAACGCGCAGGTCCCACCTTCCAAGGGAGCAAACCCCTCTGTGGGCACAGCGTGGCAGGGCACCCACATCTCAAACCCAGACACCCCAGTGCTGCAAAGGGAGGCACACGACTGTGCCTTGCAAGTGAAGCCTGTAAAATTTACTTGAGGGCTTGAAGTCTGAAGGAGAGCCTCTGCCCAGAGGTTGTATGAATTCAGAGTGTAGTTGTGGTGATGGTTGGTTCGAGTCACCTCACTGAGTGCCCTGTGGTGATCTGAGCAGTGAGAAACAATGCCTTTGCCTTGTTCCCTCCTCATCACCTGGGTCTCAATGGGTTAAAGCCTACAAACCTGTGCTGCCCCCATCCCTTCTTTCTTTCCATTCACCTTCTTCCTTTCTCACTTCCCCTGAGCTTTTCCTTTCCCCTTCCCCTGCACTAAAGGCTGCTTGCTGGAGGCAGTGGGCTGGGTCTTGTGCTGTGTGAGGCTGCGTTGCTCCCCTGGGTCCCCGCTTTGTGTTCCACACCTTCCAGGTCTCAGGCAGGAAACGTGGGTCTGGTCCATGCCTGGGAAAGCACTGCTTATTGTGTCCCCCCCAGTGCCTCAGGCGCTGGAACACACAGAGCTTTAATATAGCAAATGGAGAATAAATGGGAATTTGGAAGGAATCTAACCCCCCTGTCCAGGGAATAACCCCCCAGGGGTTAGAGAGGAATGACCTGAAGGGATGTACTGTCCTGGGACTGCCTCCCACAAGCCGTGGGGATGCTGCCTTGACCCTGCTGCGTGGTGTCCCAAGGCCCCTTTCCACTGGTTTGGTGACAGTCACTCTCCATCTGCTGCTGTACAGGGAAACACCAAAGTTTGCTGGGATTTTTGGTATCGAAAAGCAATGCAAGGTCAGTCCAGGCTGTCCCAGTACCACCTGGAGTCTTTCCTTGGAAGTTTGCTGGAAGATGAATCATCCAGCCAGGAAACAGTCTGTCCTTCTGCCCGTGCTGGGGGGGGGAGGTGCTGGGCTCCTTTGCAGCTACCACACTTGGGATTTTCCATGGGAACTGGGAGTGTTTTGAGGCAACAAGCGTCACACACGTGGTGCTGAGCACATGAGAGTCCCACCAGTACACCTGGCCCATGCAGCGGCTGTGGGGGCGGCAGGGTGGCGGGGGCAGCTGGTGTGGGGAGGTTTGGGCAGCGCTGTGCCCTCAGCAGAGGTGCTAATGCAGCATCCTGCCCTGGCCACTGGCCAAGTGGAAGTTTCCAAGCGCTGGTCCATGGCTGCAGCCACACATCCCTCCATCCCAGCAGGAAGAGAGGAGGTGACAGGCTCTGCAGGGCTGCTTCACTCCACCTGCACCCCCATGCCCTGCCCGGGCATCGAGGGGAAGGAAGATTGCTCTCAAATCCAACTGCAGGACCAAGAAGACCCAGGGCTTCCACCGGGGCAGAGACTTTCTATACCACTGCAGAAATCCTCCCCTCATCACCGCTTTGCCAAGGGGGGAGGAGGGCAAAGAGAGGGGAGGAAGGCAAAGCAGGGGCTGGGTGCCAGGGCCGGCGGCGAAGCTCTGCGGCGGGTTGCACGGGGCGGATAAACATGTGCAGTGCTGGGGTCCTGCCTGGTAGCAGCAGCAGCAGCCCATGATGCTGTGCTGGGAATGAAGTCAGCCTTCATCAGCCGAATAGTTTATGCATGAATCGAAACTTCAGACCTGGCAGAAGCGGGGGGAGCGTGCGGGTTCTGCGCTCTTTTAAAACGCTGGANGGGGGAACGCGCAGGATCTGGGCGCTTTTAAAATGCTGGAGCCAAGGAAGGAGGAGGGGAGAGAGGAAATAGCAGGAAAATAAGGCTGGGGAAACGGGGAGAGATTTGAGAAGCTGGATGAGTTGTTCGCTCTGTTATTGTGAGGAGCCAAGTTCCTTAAGCATCTCAGGGTGGATATTAAGAGGGAGCTGCGGAGGCTGGCGTGTTCCCCTGGACGCTCACATGCTGTAGCTTTAAGACTGTTTTACGGAGGACTTGGGATTTCCAGTTTTCCTGCGCCTGGTGGAGCATTTCAGGGAGTTACAGGATTTTTTTCGGGTCATGCACCCCCTTTTTCTTTCTTCTTCCTCCTTTTTCTTCCTCTCTTCCTCTTCCTTTTCATTTCAAAGAGACAAAGCTACTTCAGTTTGGAGCGCAAACATATGATCAGCACATGGAAATGTGGTAATTTGGATGCATTCATGATTGCAACAGATTGAAGAAATTAGACCAGACAAAGAGCTTTTTTTGGAAGAGGAGGAGGAGGAGGCAAGGCAAGGAGGGAGGGAGAGTGGGGGAAAGAAGGGGACGCCACCGAAAAAAGGGACGGCCGTGACACGCGGATGCTAAATATATCCTGTAGTAATGGAGAAGGACCGGATTTCAGGTAGGCTATTGATCCTCTCATATGTTCTCCTCTGCCTCTGCCCTCCTACCTTTCCAGCAGTTTCTGCACTTTAAGAAGAGAAGCAGCCCCTCTCGGGGTGGATTGCAGCCGATTCCTTTATTTATTTCATTTCTTCTCCTTTTTTTTTCCCCTTTCCAATGCTTCCTCCCTGCATTTTTTTCCCTCCTGAGCCCTCTAGCCA
>VZTU01011412.1:63471-81926 GCA_013400835.1 Zapornia atra
CTCTCCCAGCGAGACCCGCTTCTTGGCACAGGGTTTATTTGCCAGGGAGTCAGGGTTGGAGCTGCCCCGGGAGGGAATCATCTCGTGGCAGTTAGGAGCTGGGCTGTTGGAGTCCTTTTCCTGCCCCTCCACTCCATCACCCTGTATCCCTGCGTAAATCATTTCACACGTGTGCTCTAACTTCCTATATGGAAAATGAGGTAGATGCTTTCCGGTGTTCAGAGGCACTTCAGGATCCTCTGCTCGACAGCTGTGAGGGATTTATCATGATAAAGCTGGGATTTGACCCCTCTGAGATGCCAGCACCCCCCCAGTGCAGGGCTGGGATGAGGCTCCCTATGGGGTGGAGGCAATGGCTGGTGGGTAATTTGAGACTGGGGGCTGGGGAGGAGCTGAACGTCAGGCTGGAGGCATGAATCGTTCATGCTGGACCCACCTCTGTTGGGAAGCATGGGCTTTAAAGAGCCCATGGGGTTTATTCCTGGGCTGTGATGCCTGTCTCTTGGTCACTGTGGGTATGGCAAGGGCAGGCAGGGCTTCCTCTGGATGGACTCACACTGAGAGGTGCAAATCACTTGCCAGGGCCACGTTCACAGCTAGAGCACCACCAGACACCAGCTTATGGGCCTTGTCTCTACCCCACTCCTCAGCAACAGCCATTGGACTCTTCTCAGTTCACTGGGGAGATGGGAGGGGACATAAAGCCTCTTCTGCTGGTGTCTTTATACTGAAGTCTTTAAACACTGCTCCCTCTCCCCTGGAGGTGATGATCTCCTGGTACGGGCCATTTCCCCCACTTCATCCCACTGATTCCCCTTCCCCAACCCTGGCATGTTCAGCAGTATTTCTTTCTTGCTTTCCTTCTCCTCTGTGGCTTCTCTTGACTCCATGAGGTCCTTGGGACCGGTGACAAAGCTGGTGCTGCCACTCCAGAGCAGCTCACTGGGAGGGCTCGTGGTTAAGTGAGGATGGAGGTAGAGCAGGCAACCCTGAGAGCATTGCATTCCTTTTTTCTCCTCCATTAAAGAACTGGTCCAACCAACTTCAGCTGCCCAAAAAGGACTGGTTGACATCAGTATTGGCAGCTGCTCTCCAGGGAAGGGGGGCCCTGTTGGAAACCACCATGGTTGGTGAGCAGTTGGTTGGTCGTGTCTTGAGGTGTTGGGGTGGGGTGGTTTTTTTTCTGGAAAACCTGAAAAATTCCCAGTGGGTGGAGAGGGAAAGCGAGCTATGGAAATTGTGTGTCTCGTGCTCTGGGTTGAAACACACCCTGGGGAAGGCATATCCTCTGTAAGAGGAACAGCGGTGCTGGCCACGAACCAGGAAACCCTTTCCTCCCCACTGCCCTGAGCAGTGAGAGCTGAGTGCTGCAGGCAGCGTTTCCACACATAAAGGCTGCTCCTGGTTCCTCTGCTGCCTCTTCACCCCTTGGGACACCCCCTGGAGTTGCCTGTTTAAGTGCAGGTTGTGCTCCAGGGCTTTCTCTCCCCTTCGCTCACGAGTTCTTTCTAGCAGACTGGTGTTACTGGTGGTGCTGGGCTCTGTAGGCAGGCTAATGGCTGGTGGTGCTGTGAGAACGTGGGGGCTGTTGCTGGATCTGGAGTAACGCCTTCAGTGTTGGCTGAGAAGTGTCATTTGGGTGGCTGCTCCCAGCCTGGCTTCGAAATGACATGGCAAGAGGTACATCATGGCACTGGGCCTCGTTTGGCTCCAGCACTGGGGGCTGCACTGACGCTGTGCTGCTGGAACCAGCTCACAGTTTCCCTCACAGTTCATCCATAGGTGGGTTAAGACCTGACCCTGGTGTCCTCTGCTCGCTCCTCTGGCTGCTCCACAGCTCCCTTGTGGTCTGAGGGGCTCCTCTGAGAGGAGAGGAAACTTAATCTCACCCTGTACAAAGGCAAGGAGGTGACAGCCAGTGGGGCAGGGGAATGGGGTGTGCAGGATTGGGCGATGCTGAGGTGGCTTTGTCACAGGGGCTGGAGGGCTGTGAGGCAGCTGCAGACCTGCTGGAAGAATAAAAAGCTGCAGTATTCCAGAGGAAAGAACCTGAGAGGCAGAAGGAGGGGGAGCAGCAGGGCTTTGCAGCAGCAGGGGTGGGGACTGGGTCTGAGCTTTCCCTTTCTCAGCTTGGTGCCTTCCTCCCCCTCCTCTCACTGCATGCAGCGTTTCCTCTTGCAGGCCAGCACAGACCCAGACCCTGCTCTATCTCTCACAAAGCTCCAGCTCTCTTGCTTACCCATTTCACTCATCTGCCAGAGCTGGTGCATCACAAGAGGAGGTTCATTTCGCTGCTGGTCACCCGCAGAGCGAGGCGGGTCCCTTGGTGAATCTCAGCAACAGGCAGTCAGCGTGGCCCCTGGTTCTCTGCATCGAGAGGGTTCATCATACAGCACTGAGGAGCCATCAAAACCAAGCAACTTACTCCTTTCCCTTGACCAACTCCCTCTCCTGAATGCTGTGTCAGTGGCTGCCACCACCCTGTTCCTGGTGGGAGCCCCTCTGTGCCCTGGCAGCAGCGAGCAGCACACAGCAGAAATCATGGGAAATCCGGTTCTGTGTCCAACAAACTGTTCAAAGGCACTTTGCTTGTGCTCAGGACGTTCTGCTGACAGATTTTTCCCATGAAATGAGACGTGCTAGCTGTTGGCATGCAAATGTATCTGCAGTGTGAGCTTTTACTGTCGAGTTTCGCTGTTGCCAGCTCACAATCCGGAGGGCACGGCAGTGTAAAGCCCAGGGGAGCTTTAGGGGGCAGAAGTTGTCTGAACTTTAGCAAAAGTTCATGTTGAGTTTTGAGTTGAAATTCAGGTTGCTGCTTCTCTGAGCTAAAATGATGCCTGTGCCCTGGGGGCTGAGAGGGCTAATGGGATCCTGGGGGGCATCAAGAGGAGCGTGGCCAGCAGGTCACAGGAGGGGATCCTCCCCCTCTGCTCTGCCCTGGTCAGGCCCCAGCTGGAGTGTTGTGTCCAGTGCTGGGCTTCCTGGGATAAAACAGACAGGGATCTCCTGGAGAGAGTCCAGAGGAGCTACGGAGATGCTGAAGGGCCTGGAGCATCTCCCCTGTGAGGAAAGGCTGGGTGAGCTGGGGCTGTTCAGCCTGGAAAAAACAAGACTAAGTGGGGACTTTATTAATGTTTATCAGTATCTGAAGGATGGGATGAAGAGGGAAATGGCCAGCCCCTTTTCAGTGGTCTGTGGAAAAAAGGACAAGGGGTGATGGCCTCAAGTTGGAGCACAGGGAGTTCCACACCAACCTGGGGAAGAACTTCTTCCCGGTGAGGGTGAGAGAGCCCTGGGACAGGCTGCCCAGGGGGTGTGGAGTCTCCTTCTCTGGAGAGATTCCAGCCCTGTCTGGACACCGACCTGTGTGCCCTGTCCTGGGGACCCTGCTTTGGCAGGGGGTTGGACCTGATGAGCTCTGGAGGTCCCTTCCCACCCCTGTGACTCTGTGATCCCTTGAGGAGCTGGCGTGTGCTCCCACAGCTGGGAAGCACCGGCAGAGGCAGGACGGTTCCTTAATTGCCTCTGGTCATCCGGGAGAAGCCGTTTGAGTTAATTGAACTGTCTCTCTCACTTCCTTCTCTGTTTGAACTGTAAATAGGGATGTAGGTGCAGGTCAGCAGTGTCTGGGGGATGTGGGAATGGCTCAGATGGTGCATGAGGCTTGGTGGCATCACCTCCACCCGACTCTGTACTCTGCTGTCCCCACCTCCACCTGTCCCAAGGTCCTCAGCTCCTGGAGTTGGTCTCTAGGAGCTGAGGACCATGTGTCTCCCTCCCATCGCTTTAAATCTGAGCTCACATGCCCCTGACTTGCCTCTTCATCACTTTTGGGGTGGTTTAAGTCTCTTTCTTGTCTTTAGGGAAGTGAATTAAAGCCAGGGGCTGCCAGTAGTGGTTAAGCTGCTTTCTGAGGCAGGCTGCTGCTCACAAGTGAGTATGGGATTTATTTTTAAAGCACATAAGTCACATCCATCATTGGAATAACCCATCAAAAATACCCTCTTTGTAGCCTACTCTTTCATGTTGCACTGACTTAACAATAAACCCAAGCTGGTTTTCAGTCCTTTTCCTGGCTTGGAAAAGAAACTGCCTTGAAAACAACCCACAAACCTGGTGTTTTCCAGCAGAGATGCAGCATGTGCTCTGCGGGGAGCTGGTCTCTCTCAGGAAGCGCAGGAAGTGGCCCTGTGTGTTTAATACCTTGCTCATCAGCTCTATCTATTGTGAGCAGGAACATCGTAGCATCGCAAAGACTTCACTGTTTTCCATTTAAATAGGCAGCTGCTTGTTCAGTATTGAGAGTTCAGGGCAGCTTCTCCCCTGACGTGGGCTGTCAGAGCTCCACCAGCTGAACGTGTATTCCTTCGCAATCCTGCTGTGCTTGGCGTTTTCCAAGGGTTATATAAACATCCCTGGTTTATAGATGGGGCCAGGACATGCGAGCTGCAAATTGCTGACAGTCCCTTGCAAGATGCAGAGCTGTGCCAGAAGTTTCCACAGCCCCGTGATGTTGTTTGGGGGGGTGGGGGGATGGGGCAGAGCAGAGCCCTGGGGATCCCGCTGCAGGGTGTGTGCTGTGGCTTCGGGTCAGCCCAGCGCCTGCTGCCACCAAAGAAGCTGGGAGCTGGTTCAGGCACGGCAGGAGAGTGCAGCAGGAGAGTACCACCACGTCAAGTCATCCTCACAGGTTCTGACTTGCTTCTGTGGCCCCACCTGAAGCCTCTCCTCTCCTTGTGCCTTCCCGGGGTCACCTCTTGCAGACAGGGCTTCCCATCGGTTCAGGGTGCTGCAGGAGTTAGACCTGCACACCCCGCTGCACCACCAGCAGGTTTTTCTCTCTAGGAAGGCGTAGGAGTTGAGCTTTATCTCCGTGCTTGGCAGGGAAAGGAGGATGCCACACCTCTGGGAGCTTCTGGGGGCTGGGTGGAGAAGTGGAGAAGCGGGACGTTGGCTTTGAGGAGCTGCGTTTCACGGGCTTGCCTTGAAGCCAGGGCACTTTGAGACTTCTAGGGACCCTGGGGAAGGAGAGGAGCAATACATCTAGGTCATAAATAACACCCCCTTGCCCTTCTAGTGATTTCTGACACGCTGTGCTTTTTTGACAACCAATGCAGCAACAGGCTGTAATCCATGGGGGCTTTTCTTGGCTCACAAGCTGAGATAGTGCTTGCTCCAAGCAGGCTTGGCTGGAAGGAGCTTCCAGCTCTGGGCGTGAAGGTCAGAGGGGAAAGGAAGCAAAAGCACAGGGAATGTGTTGTAGGGCTCTTTCATTGCCAGGCTGGGAGATATGGTTGTACTCAAAATTGAGCTCTGGGGAGCTTGAAGGGTGACGCTGTGGGTGCTCCTACAGGACCTTCCAGTGCTGCAGCTCCAGGAGAAGCACCTGAGGGAAATGTAGACCAAGTACATCCTGCAAATGCTTAACAGGTCTGACAGCTGGGGCTGGAAATTCATCCTTGGGTAACTGGTACGGGCTGGGGGAACCCTCATGATAGAAGAAAGATAGACATCCAGTCTGTCTTTGGATCTGGCTGGAAGATAAGAGTTATCATCATACCGTCCTGTAAAGGAACAGGAGTGGTAATGAGATGCAAAGAGGTCCTCATCTTTGGGATGGGAAGTTTCTTGGGAAGCCCTAGACTGCGTGGGACATCAAGAACTGTGGCTTGGGGTGTTTCTCTCTGCAAGATGCCCAGTTCATCCCCTGTTAAACCCTCCTGACTCAGGTCAGACCTCCTCAGCAACCCCCTGGCTATGTCTTGCTGTGGAGAGGCTGTGGCTGTCCCCTTATAAGTTGACATCTGGCTGAACATGAGCTGGGGGTGTGCCCAGGTGGCCAAGAAGGCCAACAGCATCCAGGCCTGTGTCAGGAATGGTGTGACCAGCAGGAGCAGGGAAGTGATAGTTCAGTTGTGCTCATAGTCCCCTCACTACAGGAAGGATGTTGAGATGCTGGAGTGCATCCAGAGGAGGGTGATGAAGGGTCTGGAGCACAAGTCCTGTGAGGAGCTGCTGAGGGAGCTGGGGGCTTTTATATCCTGAGAAAAGGGGGCTGAGGGCAGAGCTTATCACTCTCTACAACTGCCTGCAAGGTGGTTGCAGAGATGTTGGGGTCGGTCTCTTCTCTCTGGTGACAAGCTATAGGAGGAGAGGAAATGGCTTGAAATTGCACCAGGGAGATTTAGGTTGGAGATCAGGAAGAATTTTTGTTCTGGAAGGGTTGTCAGGCGTTGGGACAGGCTGCCCAGGGAGGGGGTGGGGGCACCATCACTGGAGGGATTTAAAAGGTGCATAGATGAAGTGCTTAATGATGATCTAGAGGTGGGCTGGGCAGGGTTAGGCTGTGGTTGGACTCAATGATCTGAAGGGTCTCTTCCAACCCAGGTGATTGGATGAGGTTTTTATTTTGGTTTATTCCTTTCTCAGCCTCCCAAGGGTTTTGCCAGCTCTGCTCTCCGTTAGCCAGGAGTTTGCTAGATGCTGGAGGAAAGCACCACACCAGGTTCAGAATGCTTTTCTAATGCCTAATTCTGGAAAATAAAGGAAATAGCTTGATAGAACCACTCTACCTCTGAGTAACACACATCACTGGGGGGTGTGGAGGCAGACTGCCTGGGACTCAGAGCGGGGATGGGTTGTCTCTGCAGATGCTCAACGTATCTGGCATGGGAGAACTGGGCTGGACTATTTGCCTTCTTAAGCAACTGGAAGCAATCCAGCCTGCCAATTCCTGCAAGCTCATCCCCTGGTTTAGTGGATAATACTGACCCTTGTTCAACTCCCACGCTTTTGTGCCTTGCAAGGGGGTAGGGAGGACTTTGGAGAACTTGTGCTGTGCTGGGATCCCAGCTCATCGTTGCAGAAGGCAGCATGAATATTCATTGTGCTGTGGGGTGCTCGTTCCATGGTGTTGATACAGTGTTCCTGATCACATAGGAAGGGCCCTGAGGATCATTGCAGGCTGCAGCTGGTCAGCATGTGTAAATGAGGTGGGGTGGGAGTGATAACTGAGGAGCAAGAGTTGTTTCTTCAAACTCAGTGAAGTGTCTTTCCAAGTGCACCTACAGGGGTTTGACTTGTGCTGATGTTGTCTCCCTGTCAGTCAGGATGAGCACTTGGTGTCTGTGTTCCTGGGCAGTTGTGAAGCTGACTGTGGTCTGCACATGGTTGACTGAACTCAGAGACCAGGAGCTCATCAGTTTTTAGTCGTGATGGCTGCAGAGACAAGCTACAGGAACCTGTGCTTTCTGAAGCCATCAGCAAGGCTGCCAAGCCATGCAAATCAAAGTGACAACCAAGTCAAGACTGATTGGCTGGAGATGGGGCTGCACCAACATGACTAAAAGAGCATCCAAGTGTCCCAAACCTAATCTTGTCCTCAGTAGACCAAGGAAGATCTGATGATGTTGCTGGTGAGTTTGTATCTCAGCTAATGAGCAGTTCTGTGTGGTCGGTGAGGTTGTTCCCTGTCCTCACAGCAGAGTTGGGACAGCCTTTTTCCAGAGGAGTGGTGGGGATGTGGTGTGCAGGAGGGTCTCTGAGTGAAGGGTGATGTTGGCTTTCAGAGCTAGGACGTTCCCTGGCCTCTCTGCCCTGAGTGGCAGAGGGATGCAGTTGTATCCCTTGGGCAGGGTATAGAAACAGGTCTTGGCGCCCAAAAGTTCATTTCAGATGGGCCTCATCAAAGCTGGAAGACACTGAAGCTTGTAGCCACGTCTGCTGTGAGGGTGCTGTAGCTGCACAGCGCTGCTGGCCTCCATCTGTGCACTGAGCTCTGCTGGAGGTGTTCAGGGAAGCCAGGACAGAGGTTGTGCTGAGAAGCAGGACAGCTGCGAGCAGAGAGGCATTCCCAAGCGAGCCCCGCAGCTCTGCCTGCCCTCCCACCTCCCCTAAATCTGTGGAGATAGAGAAGATAGATGAGGTGAGCAGATTGCAGCGTGAACGTGGCTGGCAGGAGACGCAGGTCGTGGATTAACCACGTGTGTTGTGAGGAAGGGGCTTTCAGAGGCAGGCACAGGGGCCTGCTGTTGCCCTGCAGCCCGGCTCATCCCCAGCTCTGATGCTAACATCATTATCAGCGTGTTTATAGGAAGCTTGGCTGCAGAATGGCTCATCAGCCACAAGGTTTTTCAGGCAAGTCTGTAGCCTGACTAAATGCTCCTTTTCTTGTGCTGCCAGGGGCTGTGGCAGGGGCCAGCAGAGGAGCTGGCCTGCTTGGCCACGCCGAGATCTGGCCCGGAGGTTCAGTTCCTGCGTGTCTTAAATCTGTCTGCAGACTGGCAAGCGACCAAGTGGGCATCTCTTTCTCCAAGGGTTTGACTGCTTGTGTGCAAATTGACCTCTGGCTGCTTCCACTGTGCCTGGTGTGGCTCACCAGAGCTGCACGAGAGCATGGCTCTGCTGTCACGCTGGCAAACGTCAGGCAGTGCTGGAGCTGTGCAGGGGGTGATGAGGACAGGGTCCCCATCACCAGGGTCTGCATTGGGTCACTGTGCTGAGCTCTGAGCAAGCACCCAGGGCTGCTCTGGGCTGTGAGCACTTCTCTGCAGCACATGGGGCAGCTGTCTGCTCTCCAGCTGTCAGGCAACGCTCTCCCAGGCGATAAGCAAGCGTTTGTGGAAAAGACTTGTATGCAAACCACCTAGAGAAGCAGAGCTGGAGCTGCAGATGGGATGCCCCTGGCAGGGGATGTGCAGACCTGCGACTGGAGGGCTGGTGCTGGTGGCAGTGGTGTGTGTCTGCAGAGTGGTTAAGAGTCCTTCTTCTTGTGGAAGGGTATTGCTGATCCATCAAGGTGGGTGTTGCTGCAGAGGAGTCATCCCCAGGGGATGGGGAATCAAGGATGGAGGCAGCAGGGCAGCTTTATTCGACTCAGGAACATTGTCTAGTTGTTACACCAACCAAACCAGGGGTACTGTGGTGCAGGGGGATGTTTCTGGAGGTGGGAGGGAGAAGGTAGGTATGTAAAGACAGAGCTCAGGTGTCGATTCCCTTGTGTTAACATAAACACGGCTGTGTTGGTCTGCCCTGTGATTCCTTGTCTGGGAATAACAGTTTCTCTTGAGCTTAAAGATGCTGCCAGTCCCTGCTGGAGGAGGAAGGCTGGGGCTGACTGCAGGCAGCCCTTCCCTCCTGCCATTCCTTTATAAGGAAAAACATTTCAGATTGTGTTTCTGTCTTGTTTTAACTTCTCCTGAACCGGGGCAGATTAATTCTGTTGGTGGAGCATCAGTCCAACACCCCTTGACCTGGTGTGGTGGTTATAGATGAAGGACTAACAAAAAGTCATTCCAGTGAGGCAGAGCTCCCTGGGTAGTGACTTCTGTGATGGGGTGACGAGCAGGGACAGCCTGGGGTCTGGAGATGGCAGGAGTGTAATGACAAGCGAGCACCATATGAGCTTCTCATTGTGTGATGGTGATGGCCACATCCCATCAGAAGAGGGATTTGCCCTGTTCCCCTCTCCCTACTCAACTTGGCTGCAGGGGTTATGGGTGCAGGGAGGGATAGCCCAGCCCTGGCTGTCGCTGTGAGGGAGCAGGTCCAGCTCTGCCCTCTCCTGCCTCTGAGACTCTGCTGTCTTCCCTTAGAAACAAAAGCCCAGAGCTACTTGCCCTACAGCAAGATGCTCTGTACAGCCCCTGGGCAGCCACAGCTGATGGCGACACAGACACTACTGAAGTGTCTCTGAGCTTTGCCCTGTTCCCTGTCCTCCAAACTCAGTCCATCTCAAGGGCTTTACTGTCTGTGCCTGTCAGGGAGGCATTGCCAGCGGGGAGTTTCTCTCCCCCTCATACTGGAACCCTCCTCCTCTCCCAGCTGGCTTGATGCCATCTCTCTCCGTGGCTGGTGCTCTGCCCCCGGCGTGCTGGCGGGCCCCTTTCCCATTTAGGGCAAACACTGGATGGCCCCTGCTCTTGGCTTGCTTGCAGCACATCTCCCAACTGGTCTTTTTTATTTTTTTGTTGGATCCTCTTTTGTTCCTGGAGGCTGAGATCCCCAGCATCCCCCAGCCATGTGTGCTGGCTGCCACTCGGGCGGCTCTTGGAAGGCTGTGCTGGAGCAAGTGTGGATGGGGGGAAGCCCAAGTGCTGTCCTGCTCTGGATGAGGCTTGGTGTTGACAGGCTCCTCTACAAGACAGAGTGGTGGTGACAACGTTAGGTCCCTCCTGCAGTAATGACTTCATCTCAGCAGAAGCACATGCCTGGAGGGAGCCTGCGGGCACGGGGATGGGCATGGGGCAGGCAGAAGTGGCTGAGCTTGTGAAAGGCAGAGGCAGGGGGAACTCCCCTGAAAGCTGCTGTGCTCAGTGGCTGGTTGGGTTGTTAATCCAGACTTTGAAATCAGCTGGGCAACTTCTGCATCTGCAGGAGAGGCTGAGTGCTGGCATTGGAGAGGTGGGGTTTGAGCAAAGTGCATGGGTGACCAGGTTGGGGGGGGCTTTGCAGCCCCCTTTGCCCTTCCCTGTTCTTCCAGCAAGAGGGAGGTGACTGGAGTCAGGGCACCCGAGCCGCCTCCTGTATTTGGGGTAGATCCCTTGCACACACTGCTCGGGGTTGATGCCTTAGTGCTGCCCAGCACAACTCAGCTGGCTGGGCCCTGGAGCCAGCACAGGGATCCTGGGATGTGGTTAGTAGGGGACTGCCATGGGTGTCTTTTGTGTAAGCCTGGCAGAGCTGTAGTAAACCTGAGAGAATTTAATGAGATGTAAAACCTAAGGCAGACCTTGCCCTTCTCCTCTTCAGGTCCTGGCTGTCCCATCTCTTCCCCATTTGCACCCCTCCAGCCCAAGAATTCCCTAACAGCACCGATCTTCCCTAATTGTGTGTACATGCCTGTGTTGGAGTTGCCAAGACCTCCCAGGCAGTGGCAGTGCAGGTGGTGGAGGTGAGGCCATCGTCCCCTGGCCAGGGCATCGCAGGGGCACCCAAATTCCCATCCACATGGAGACTGAAGCACACAGCCCATGGGTTTTGTCAGGGATGCCAGTCCACTCATCCACCCTTCCCATCCCTGCGTGCAGGAGCAAAGGGGAAGCCGCTGCCTGTGCTTGGTGCTGCGGGGACACCAGCTGCCACATCTCAGCATCCCCAAAGCCTGTAAAAAGAAAGGAGAAATTGTGCTTGTTCTTCCTCTCCTTCCTTTCTGCCTGCTCCAGTGTCCTCCTCCTGCTGTGCAGCGAGTTCCTTGCTGCCTGGAGGAAGCCGAGTGGGTGTGGGGCTGCGGCTCCGCCTGGGAATTGTTCTTATCAAACTGGTTTCTGTCAAAAAGGAATAGTAATAATAAAACCTTGGATGGCAAGCAGGGAGATCGGGAGGTACAGCTGCTCCCAAAGCCTGACCTGCAGCTTGCCGTGCCTCCTCTGCCTTTATGGGGAGTTTTAGGGTCCTGTTGTGTGCCTGAAATATCTCAAAGGAGCAGGGAGAAACGACTGAGGGCTGGAGCAGGGAGCTGAGCTGCTGGAAATGGCTCTGAGAAGCAAGGGAGAAGTATAAGAAAAGCAAGTTTCCTGCTGTGAGCTGGTATATTTATGACTGGAAAGTTCTGGGCTGAAAAGGTCAAGAGCAGGCGGCTGAGGGAGCACAGAGCTGGTTTCGCTCTGCGCTGCAACAGGGATGGGAGGGTCCCATGGGGGTGACCCAGCGTGCTGGGAGAGGGATGTGGTGAGCGCTGGAGGGGTGAAGGATGGATGGTGCCCAGGGCAGCCAGGATGTGCTGTGGGATATGCTGAGCTTTGCAGCTGGGGGCTGTGCACAGGGAGCCCACACTGGGCCTGCCTCCCCCTTCCTGGTGCTGGAATAGAGTTTCCAGCTTTGCCTTGGACACCACATGAAAATGAGACATGCACATCTGGAAGCAGAGTACATGTGCATAGCACTGCCAGTTTATTTATTCCTGCAAATTCTCCCTAATTAGGAAGCTTGCAGGAATGGAAATGGTCTCCTTCTGAGGGATTTGGTGTTCGGGGTGACCCTCGCTTCCCCTTTTCATCCCCACAGCTACCACAGTGTGTGGGCAGTGGAGATGGGGGGAGGTCTTCCCTACCTCATGGTGCAGTTTCTTTGGAGCCAGAGGCACCCTCAGCAGCAGGGGAAGGCTTTGCAGTGGAAACGTGCTGTGCTGTGTGTGAAACTCATCAGAGGATGAGCAAGGTTTCTGAAGCCTCCCATTCCTACTAAAACATCTGTGCTGTCACATGGTGCTGGGGGTTGTGCTGTTCTAGTCTTAATATTAAAATATAACAACCCATTACTTTCAAAGTATTAATTGGTACGTCAGTTTTCTGCCTGGGGATGAAATTGCACCTCCCAGTTTCTTAGCAAAGTCTGGCCTGAAACTAAATGGGAAGAACAAGGGCATGAGCCTGGGTTTGTTTGAAGTGCCTGAAGATCAGGCAGATGCAGTTCCTGATCCTCTTCCCGTTTCCTTCCCCTCCAAGTGTCCCTGCTGCTTCATCAACACCGGGCAGTTCTGCTTCCCTTCGCAGGCACAGGGGCTGCCAGCGTGGTGGGGATGCTCCCCAGCCCCCCTGCCCTCCTGGGACCGCTGGGCTGGGGCGATGCTCCTGGCCCGGGCTCAGGATGGTGTTTCCCTTTCCAGGCTCTGGGCACAATAGCCGGAATTGCCGGCTCAGTGTGAAGTGCCTGGGGCTGGGCTCCCCGTGAGGTCGGTGGGGCTGGCAGGGAGCTTGTGCCATGTGGAAGGGTCACTGAGTCACCAGGCAAATATTGCTGGTTGGAGTCGATGTCGATGAGACTTGGGGTGCACCGGAGGGTGTTGGAGGGGGCGGGGGGCAGAGCTGTGCCTGCCCAGCCATGTGCTGCTGGATCCCAGCGTGGGGGGTGCTAACCTGCAGCATCCTTCCTGCTGGCAGGCAGTGAGACCAAATCCCACCTCAGCACCGGTGTGAACCCAGGGCAACTTCATGGGGCCCCGTGGGGGCTGGGCAGCTCTTGGGAACCATCCAGAATTTGCACACATGGGACGGTCACCTTCCCCATGTCACACTGTGTTTCTTATGAGCTGCCATGCCTGCTGTGAAACCTGTTTGGCCCCTGACTTCACAGCAGCTCCTTTCTATCTCCCATCACAGGCCATTACAATCATCTCATTTCTAGCTCTGACTTGTTTGTGCTGTAACCACGTTTGGGTTTGGATTGGGGGTTTTTCTGTTCCCTTGGCAACAGTGATCTTTGCCCGCAGCAGCATCTGTCTATGATGCTTGTACCAGTCCCAGCCCCTCTCCACCTTCATTTCTGCTCACTTCTACTGATGCTGGGGAGCCAGGATGACTCAAGTCAGAGCACTAGCAATTCCTGCTTCGCTGCTGAAAGTATCACATTCACTATGTTTTAGGAGCACACTTGCTCTAACTGCATGGCATCACAGTCACACTGGCACCCATCAGCGCAGCGAGGTCCTGCTCTGATGCACGTTTCATGAGCAAAGACTTTATTAAAAGCCCTTTGGGTACTGACCTTCCATCATCATTCTTCCAGATCTCATCCTATTTCTGTTCACCAGTCTTCAAAGCTCCCTGCCCCCTTCCCATGCAGCCTCCTGGCTCTGCGCTCGTAGCTCAGTAGCACTAAGGGCTGAGAGCTGTCCGTGTTTCCTTCTTGAAGAAAACCATTTCAATAGCCAGGAATCTCTGGTCAGTGAACCTAGTTTGAGTTATTTTCACTTTTCCCATGAAGTTAGTTTCCTTGCAAAGGAAGCCAAGTGTGACGAGCGCTGCCGGTCTCGCTGTGTTTCCTACTTCTGTGGAGTCAGGAAGAGCCTGAAGTCTTGGGAAGGAGCCTTTTCTGGTGACAATTCCTGCATGATCAGTGGGGCTGGATTCGTGCCGTCATCCACACGGAAGCATGGGGGGTAGGTGATGGGAACTGTGTCTCTGGTTTTCCTTCCAGAGCCTCCCCCCATCCCCAGCCAGCCACACGGGCCATTCCCAAGGAGCCAGGGGCTGGATCAAGCACCTCTCCCCCCCTGCAGCCACCTCTGGACTTCTTACCTGCCAGCTGCTCATTTCTGAGTGATGTCTGCTCCGTGCCTCAGTTTCCCCACCTGTAACATGGAGATCATTGCCCTTCTCCCTGCTGGATTTGGATGCAGAAATGTTTTTGGGGCAGAAGTACAAGAACTTGGAAGTCACAGGGAGCAGAGGAGCGGGAGGGAATTGCAGCACCCTTTTTTGGCTTAGAAAGATGTGCCTCAACATCCCTTCCCCTTCAAGATCTGCTATGCCTAGGCTGTCATACTTCTGTTTCTACCTGTTACCCTGCACTGGTGCTGCTGCTGTACAGCAAGAGCTGAGTGGATGTTTCCCTGTGCTTCATCTGGAAGCGATTCCATGGGGATGCTGGACCGCTGCGGATGCTGAGGGCTGCTGTTGCCTGATTCAAGAGCCTCCACCCATCTTTGCACCTAGCTGGGAAGGCTGGAAGGGCATTTTTCCTCTGTGATCAGCAGTGAGAAAAGATATCTGGACTCTCAATAGACAGGTTAAGCAGTTCATAGTAGCTGCTCCTATGGTCTTATGGTCTTCCTTATGGTCAGTAAGTCTCAAAGCATTTTTAGAAGAGGCCAGAATCAATAAAGAGTTTTGTTTTCTAGTGAAAACAGGAGGAGGAAAGGGAAGATGAACACATTAATTACCTGCTTTTGTGTATGAGATAATTGAAGATTCAGGTAGCCACAATGACTCATGCCACCTACTCTGATGCTCATGACTGCAGCGGATGGTGGGGCCGATAAGAGCAGCACAGGTTCAGAAGAGAAACTTGACTTGCAGAAGGAAGAAAATCTGCTTGAAAAACTGCATTCTTCACAGCTCACAAGAGAACTGTACAGTGCTGTTTAAAATACATGTAGATAGGAAATCTTATTTCTGCCTTAGCCTGCCTTGATAAGGGATCTTCTACCACTGATACCCACTATCTCCTTGGGGTGTTTTCTCTCTTATGGGTTTTTTTTTTCTCCTTGAAGTGACTTTCTAGGTCACCTCTGCATAGTGGTCCCCCAACACTTATGTCAGGGCTGGGGCAGTGCCAGTGGCTGCTTCTGGAGGAGGCTGTGTTGTGATCTGCAGGAGGTATAGCACTGCCTGGAGCGCAGGAGAGCTCGGGGACCCAGGAGAAAAGAGACAAGGTTTGTGCATCTGCCAGTTATCTAGCATCAAGCTGGTTTTAACTGGGTGTCTATAACTAAGGCATCAGCAGATTTTACAGGAAATCACTTCTAGGCCAACAAAAAAACCCCAAGCAAACCACCTTTGCAGGAAGTTTATTGTTCATCTGAAGAGCAGAGAGATGATGAAGGAAAGAGGGCTGGGGAGTCAGTGCCCTGGGTTAGTAAGGAAACAAATATTTGCATCATAATGTCATACAGCAAGGAAGGTTATTGACTTAAACCCCAGCCATGGTTTGCAGGGCAGGGATTGTGTCTTGGGCAGCAGTTGCTGTGTAAAGTATCCTGAAGGTCTCAGCTGACCAGGAGCTGGAAGTGAGTCCTCCAAGATGGTACAGAACCATTAGGGAGACCCTTGGCTGTGTAAACAAGGGGAGCAGCAAGAAAGGGAGAGGTCATCTGCTGTTCTTTTGAAAAGAGAGTTCTCAGTCTTTATTAAAATAAAAATCCCATGGCAAACGTTGTGAGGAGCTGGGAGAAAGGAGCAGGAGAGCAGGATGAGTGACTGAGGGACCCAAGACACAAAGGACAGAACTTGATTAGTTTATCAAAGGAAACGTAGGTGATGTGATCAGTGTGGGAGATCTTTCATCAGGAGAAGGCTCAGGGTCCTTAATCTCCTCAATCTACAAGACAAGGGCAAAGCAGGGCCTGTGCCAAAACTGCTTTGAGATGAGCGATAGGACACACTATGTGCTGTGCTGATGGGGAGCCCCAGTAACAAATTCCAGTGGAGGTGGATGACTTTCCATCCCTCTGGGGTTGGGTGCTCAGCTTCTTTTCCTGCCTTTCTAGAAGTGTTCAGCCAAACACAAGCTTTTGGGGTCAGGATGCAGCGAGAAAACCAGATGAAATGGTGTTTAGTCATTGTGCCCCTTGGCTGCACAAGGGAATGGTTTTGGTTTGGAGGGTATAATGCTGTTGTAAAGCCATGTCTCTGAGCGTGGCTAAATCAGATAAAGGTGCAGGAAAGTCTCCAGGAAAGAGAAAGATGGGTTTATGTCCCCTGAGCAAAGCTTGCTCCTCCTCTACCAGCAGGCACTTGGGTTCTGTGGTGTGGGGTGAGTTGTTTACATACCTTCCTGCTTTAAATATTTACTATTAGAGCCCTGGATATTCTTGTAATTCTTTAGTTGCTGTAATTTTCCACCTTCCTCTCCCCCTCTCAGTGCCTGAGGTGCACATGGGTGCAATATTAACCAGCTGGTTTTAATGAAAATGAACTCCTACTTCCAGTCCGGATATTTTATTTCACACTTCTTGGGGCTCTCCTCAAGGGCTGTTGATTTGTTAAACCTTTATTAGATCCAGGATGATAACATGGTCTTTGCTTAGGAAACGCAGAGTGACCCAGGGAACTAAACCAAACTGCCTCAAACTCTTCTGCTGAAGAGCTTTGAACTTCTTCACCAGCTTCAGGAGAGTGGTGGCTGTCACTGTGACGCTCACTGGTCACAATCCATCAAACAGGGATTTTTCTAGTGGTTTACTTCTTGCTTCCAGTTTTGCTCCCCATCACAGTGTCACCTTGATCCATGTGACACCTAGCTCAGAGTGCCACCAAACCCCAGGCAGTGGGGTCAGACACTGCATCTCAGGGAGCTTGCAAGGGGGTGGGAGAGGCTCTGAACATCAAAAAACATGCTCAGTCCATCCTCAGATCGACCCTGTTGGGGTGTTTTTCATCTTTTTTACAGTGTAGATTTTTAGTTTGTCTGGCTTAGTTTGTTTTCTTCTCCTTTAAACCCATTCTAGAACCTTGTGATGAGAGCAGGAGTTAGGCTGGTTAACAGCTTTGGTGAAAGGCTGCTCGAGGTTCTGCTCCTCCAGCCTCAGCTCTAAGGAAGTAGCTTTTTATTTCTCCCCTGGTAACCAAGTGAATTATTACAGCTGCCTTTTTACCTGCTTGGAGATGTGACCTTCCTGTGAGCCCCCTGAGAAAAAACAAACCCCTTTTCTTTCCAAAGCTGATGGCATGGGTGTGGGTCAGCCAGCACGTGATGCTGTGTGATGTGACAGCCACCATCTGAGGATGTGGGGACAGCAGCGACCTGCCACCTGGGCTCAGCGGTGCCAGAGCCCCCACGTTCATCCCTGTCCCCTTCTAAGGCACCAGGGACAGGCATCGTTCAGGTGGTGGGGCTGCTGGGGAGCCATGCACCCGTGGCTGTACGGGCAGTGTGTCACACAGGCTGGCACTTACACCTCTCTATTAGGCTGCATGGAGATGTGAAGCCTTTTCCTCTCTGTGCTGCTGTGGTATGTTGGTTTCTGACATCACTGGGAGAGCAAGAAATGAAAGAGCTGAGCGCTGCTGCCTGTGAAAAGGGAGGAAAACCACCGTGTCTACCTTAAAAACCCATGCTTGCTTTTAAAGGTGTGTTCTCAAGACTATTTAAACAGTTCTCATGTTGTAAAGTAATGCCTTTCCTTGGATTAAAACCTCAAGCCATTAACAGCACGGAGGACCTGGAGCTTGTGGAGTCTGGGAAATCGGTGCTGTTGGTTTCGTTTTCTGGGTTGCAGGCAACTCCTGGGGAGTCTGTGGTGTTTGCTGACTTTGGAAGTGTAAAATTAAAAGTGTGATGTAAGGGGTGAAGCACGTACTTTCTGCAGTACCAGATGGCAGCAGTACTACTGTTTTGCATAATTTTTCTTTCTGGTTTCACCCAGAGTGGACTAAAGCCCCAGCCCATTAATTCTTCTTTTCCTGTTGATGTGCCTGGACACATTTCAGTGGGTATCATCACTTTTAAATGATGCTATAAAACGCAGGGTGGGGAGGATAAAAAGAAGGTCAAGAGGCTAGAGTCTGAATCAACATGGGAAGGGAGAAACATCAGATAACGAGCAGGGTGATGCACAAACCGAGAGCTGCAGAGAAGGCAGCAGTGCCGTGGCAGGGGCTGGTGCTGGCTGTGGCTGGAGAGGAGCGAGCTGCAGCAGCGTGGGGCTCAGCACCAAATGCCCCCAGCCCCACATGGGTTATGGGGCAGGTTTTGCAGCCTCTTCCTCTGATTCTGAGGTGGCTGTCCAGAGCTGGCTGGAGAAGGGGCTTGAGCGGGGTGGTGATGGGTTAGCGCTGCTGGTGTGAGTGTGAGGAATTACAAAAAGAAAGCGGGGGGGGGGGCTGGATCGCTCCTATCCGAACCGGGGCAAACTGGGAAGCGGATGGCTTATGGGTGCTGGAGGGTGGCGGGACCCGCGCGTCGAGGCTGGTGCCGTCCCTTTCGGGGGGCGTCCGTGGGTTGTGACCGCTTCC
>VZTU01011412.1:82477-124774 GCA_013400835.1 Zapornia atra
GGGGGGGAGGGAGCAGCGGCGGATCGGGGCTGAGCCCCGCTCGGGGTCCCGTCTCCCCCACTCTGCTGCCGCCCCCCCGGAGGGTCACGGACACGCACACACGGACTTGGCCTCTGCGGGGGCCCCATCGCGGGTCGCAGCCGCTCCGGGTGGGTCGGGCTGGGAGCAGCGGGGGTGCCCAGGGGGTGCCCAGGGCGACCGGTTCCAGCCCGCCCCGAGCCGCGGCCGGCGGCTGTCGGGGCCGGCGCTGGGCTGCGGTGTCTTTTGTTCGGAGCAGCCTTGCGCCCGGCTGTTATCTGCTGAGGCAGGCTCTTACGGGATGTTTTCCCCTTCCTTCCCTTCCCGAGTAGTTTTACGTAGGTTTTTTTAGCTGGAAACACATGCCTGGCGCGCCTAAAAGTCCGCGGAGCCCCAGGCACCGTCCCTTCTGCTGACTCCCGGGTTTTGGAATAGCTGGAGGTGGATAATGGACCCAAGTTTCAAATATGTCCATAACGGGAGCTGCCCGCCCTAGAAAGCTCTGTGGTTGTCCCGTGGCAGAGCTCCAGCTGCCCGATAGCGTTGCGTTGCTGGCTGATGCAGTATCTCCTCGCAGTCCCCTTGGCGTGCGCACAGCGATGCCTCCTCCCCGGGGGTCTGTGGGGCTCGCTGGCTGTTTCGGGCAGGGAAATAAGCTGGCGGAGAGGTGTGAGGCTGCCAGATGGGTATGAGAGTTAAAGACAGGCAGGAGAGAGGTGGGGAGGGGCGGGGGGGGATGTTGCGGCTGGAGCAGGCGTTGAGAGAGCGGCTTGGGGGAGCTCATCTTCCTGAGCAGAGTTTTGGAGGAGCAGCTCCGTCCCTGCGCACTCTCATTTCCTGGCAGAGGCCCAAAGTGAGCTTCACGCAGTGGTTTCTAGAAAAAAAAAAAGGAAGAAGAAAAAAAGAGCACAACTAAGAAGTGGTGAGGATCTGGGGGCTGCGGCAAAAGCTCACTCAGGGGCTGTGTGTGTAGCTGTGGAATGAGATGAGTTCCCCGTCTCTTGGTGAATCCAGACGTGCCTTTGGGAAGGAGCACGGTGGTGGTTTTCCTGCTGGGTAGCTGAGGAAGCTGAGAGTATCAGGGTTCCTCTTCCAGGTCAGGCAGGAAACGGGTGGCAGAGCTGGGGTCTCTGCAGCCCCCCTCATGTAAAGTTTACCCACAGTCGTGTTCTCTTTATCCAGACCCTGGGCTTTCTTCAGCTGAAGTCTGGAGCGGAGGGCTTAGCAGGAGACTGAGAGGAGTTCCCATCCCTTAGGAAGATTGGGACTAGCGAGCGATGGGACACAGAGAGTGACCCAAACACACCATGTGGCACTCCAGGTTCAGCATTGCCTTTGTAACTGTCCTTCGGGACTCGCGAGCTTGCCCACCGCAGGGCTCCCCAGGGCTGATGTAATTACAGCCTTTCCTCTGCCTGCCCCGATTGCATTTAAATCCCTGAAGAATGAGTAATTCCCTACTTGGATATGATAAAGGCTCTGCTGTGAAGCCCTGGGGCTGCTCCTTGGAGCTGTGCGTGCTCCTCGGTGGCACCGAGCCGCTCCGCAGTGCGATTATTACTCTTTTCCCAGTCCCTTGAGCTCCCTCCTGCCTGTGCAGAGGGAGGGGCTGGGGAAAGCTCTCTGCATCTGCAGCCAAAAGGTCTGGCCTTGCCCTTGAGCAGGGATCCGGGCTACTGTTTCACAATTTAATTAGTTTTCTGGGTTGTATATAAGCAGCTTCCCAAGAACAAGGCAATTAATTTCTAGCCTGTAGGGCAGGAGATGCAGAGTTCGTGTCTGCTGGGTGGGTGTCTTGGCCCCAGGCAGCCCTTGGCCAAGCAGGAAAGATCAGCCAAGAATACCACGGAGCAGGAGCACCAGATCACCCAGCAGCCTGAGCCCTCTTTGTTCTTGCCGGTCATGCGCTGCCTGCCCTCCTGAATCACCCTGGTTGCTCTTGCCAGCTTTTCTTGCAGCATCCCTGCCTGCTTTCCTCACAGCATCCCTCCCTGGCTGGGCACTGACAAGGTTTCTTGTACCTGCTGGGTTGCAGAAGGCAGGGAGTTGTGGGCTCAGCTGTGGGCTGCTGGCCTCTCTGAGCCCCAGGAGGATGCAAGGGTTGTTTGGGAGGGGGAAGGAGCACGAGATCAATACCAGTTTCATTTCCAAATCAAAGCAACGTGAGAGGGAAACACAGCACAGCAGAGTGTGTTCTTCCTTGTGCCCGATGACGCGCTGGGGATGGCCGCATCCAGGCAGCAGTACGTGTGTCCTGGGAGGAGGGTGCTAATCCTGCTTGTTTGACTGGCAAGAGCTTCCTCATCTCTGATGGGGGAGAGCATTATTAGGTCTGTGGTTTGCCAGGATTTACAGAGCATAATCGTTCTGCCCCTGGGTTTATAGATTTTGGCAGGTTTTCGGGAGTGTGGCTGGTTCAGCTGTGGTTGCAGCAGCTCTTCCCATGCCTTGGAGGGGGCTACAGGTTGCTCAGCTCCCTGGAGTCTCAGACAGGGACCCCTGAGCAGTGAGGAAGGCAACCTGTAGCAGTAAAGCAACCTGGGTGGTAGGCTGCTTTGTGTGAGCCCCAAACCATCCAGTTCCTGTTCAGGTGGAGTGATACAGGAGCACTGGTGTTTGTGATGTTCTACAGTGGGCAGGACCAGATGTTCCCTCTCACAGCCACGTTTGGTGGTGATGGCACCCAAAGATAACTCCACAGCATGGTACTCATCTTCCTGCCAAGGATTTAAAGTACTGTGCACTCATGCTCTACTACCCTGTAGTAAGACAGAAGAGCTGAGCTCCAGCCCCTCATCCCGGTGGGATGTGGCTGCTGCAGAGCAGAGTCCCAGGGTACCTGAGGTGCATTTTTGCTGACAGTGAGCTGGCAGCAGTGGTGCTGAGCGCTCCTTGCCTTTGCCAATGCCATCAGTCAACACCACACTCGTTCCCTCATAAAGCTGGAACACAGGATGTCCTGGCCAGCGCGAGCTGGGGGAGATGGTCAGTGCTGAGTGGGGGCTGTAAGGACACAGAGCAGCAGGGCAGTGCAGTGGGGGTCAACATGGTGTGTGGGGCTGGAGCCTGGGGGGACCCAGGCTTGCAGAGCCCACGGGATGGCCCTCGTTGATGGTGGTTAATCACTGATTTACCCATTCCATGTAGCCCTGCTCCCTTGACGACCACGTGCTCGCTGCCTGGCGAGCCCTCGCAGCGCCGCATGGAGCTGGGCACCCAGGTCAAGGAGCCTCTGGCCCTGCCAGGACACATGGGTGCTGACAGGAAGCTTTCTCTGGTTAATTTTTCTTTAATTCTTTTAATTCCCCTTGGTTGGACACTTTCCCTACAGACAGATATTTCTGCCCAGTGCAGGATATTTCTAGTATCTCAGCCACAGGCTTTGTCTCAATGCCTTGTGCTAAGTTCCATCTTGGTTGTAAGGGTCATTCAAGACAAAAATCCATCAGCCTAGGTTGCTTTCAGGAGGGGACTCTATTAGGAGTGGCCTTTTCTACAAACATGAATCTCATGGACCCATCCTTAAAATTTCTTTGAGCAAATGGCCAGGCTGTCTGTGGGACACGTGGCCACGATGTGTCCCCTGGGCTGCTTGGGGCTGGCATGCCTGCTGCCTGGGGAGCAGCTGCTGCCCATGTGCTGCGGATGCTGGGACTCAGCCCTGCTGCTAATATTAGCAGGAACGTGCCAGAGGGATGGTCGTGATGTTATGTGGGTGATGTGGCTTGGATTCAATATGGTGAAAAGGCCCCGGACAGGGGGTGTGCTTCGTGTCTGTGTAAGTGTCTGGCTTGGATTTGGGGTCTCCCCCCATAGCCCTGCCATGGGTTAGCAGGATGAGGGCTCACCTGGGCTTACACACATAGGAGCAGGCTGGTAGTCTGGGGGTGTGACTCACAGTCCCACCTGTGTGGTGGTTCAGTGCCAAGGAAGTGCAAAAAGGTCTTTCAGATTATGTCTTGGATCATCTCAACCCCAGGAGCGAAGCAGAGCTCCTGAATGTCACTTACTGGATTTCCTAGGCTGTCCTGAGAACTGGTACTGCAACTGGGCTTGTCTGGTGCTCTGCAGCATGGGCCTGGCATGGGTAGAGCCCACACTGCTCTCCCAGCTGATGGATGGAGCTGTGCTGCTCCGAGGCAGCTGGTCACCTCTGCCACCCTCAAAGACAAGCTTTACAGGCACTTTGGAGCCTTTTCTTTCTTTTCCACCTAAGTTTCTGAATGTGAGACAAAAGGATGGGAGTTTTCTGCTAGCTCAGGGCCTGGTGGGAAGGCAGGAGCTGGGTCTTCTCCAGCAGAACTTGTATCTTCTCCAGCAGAACTGGCCTTTCAGTCACAGAGTGGAAAAGTCCCATCTGCCTCATTGCAGCAGTGGAGACCCACAGTGGTGGTGATTTCTTTTGGGTTGGGTTTTTTTTTTGTTTTCCCCATGTATATTTAGTTCCTTGGGAATAAAAAGGTTGTGAGGGAGTGGGAAAGGAAAGAATGGGATGTGGATCTCTCCATCCACATGAGCTGGGCTCTGGGAATAACCTCTGGCCCCAGTTAGGATGTAGGATCATCTGGAGGTTGTTGTTTATAGTCATCTTATGTAAGGAGGGCTGGGCTGTGTGCCCTGGGGGAGCAGCATGGAGCAGAGTGTCCTTGGCTCTGTGTCAGCATGGAGGGCTTCCAGTGTTGGCTGGTACAGGCAAGGTCTTGCTGTCCATTTGAGATGGGTCTTGGGCAGAGCGAACACAGTGTTGTGCTAATCATCAAGAAACCTTTCAGAGTGGCTGGGTGGGAAGGGATGGAGAGAGGATGAGTCTGGACACCAGGTGTAGTGCTGGTGCCTGGAGGTGAGTCAAGGTTTTGGAGTGTGAACTTTGCACTGGCACTTGCAAGTTGTCCCCAGGCTCTGGGATCTTGGTGGCATCTTCCCCTTAGCAAGGAGCTCACCTGCAATGGAGCAATCCTCCAGCTTTACTCTTTGCTTGCTGCCTGTTGGTGGTTTCTGCCAGTGGAGTGAGTAGGAAGCAGCTCTAGAACGTGCAGGTCGTGCCTGATGTGTTGGAGTGACCTGGTGTGTCCTGGCACCTCCAGGAGTCCCATGGCCATGCTGTCTGGGTGCTGGTTTGCTTCTGTCGTGCAGCCATTCTGCACAGGGAGCTGCTCAGCCCCTTTCCCAGGAGCCAGGACCCAGACAGCAGCCACGAAGCCTGGACTGGGACTTGTCATAAACCCAAAGACAATAGCAGAGACTTCAGAGTCCATAATCACTCCAGATATTCGTGTTTCTGACTCTGATAGTTGATATTTAAGGCAATGTCCTTCTGCAGGACCATTGCACAGGCTCTCTCCCAGCCTCTCTCCTCCTGCTGCAGCAAGCTCTGGCAACTTCTTGGTCTTTAGAGGTGGGATGTGGAGGCAACAAGCCAAATACATCCTGGTCAGGCTCGTTTGAAACCTGTAAAATGAATCAATGGGTTTGAGCCCAGCTCCCAGTGGGGATGTACTGGTTGGCAAGGGGCAGGGTCGATCAGGGGAGGTCCTCACAGGACGGGGTGGACTTGACAGGACCTGCTGCATGGGGTAGGGCTGCTTTGGGAAGGGAAGGAGCATGGAGAGGACAGGGGTTGGGACATCAGTCTTCCTTGTGTCTAGTCACTGGAAGTGCAAACACAGGGAAATGTGAAAAGGGTGGATTTCTGTTGGTTTGATTTTTTTAAAAGCACATTTAGTTTGCCAGGGAGGGAAAAAGAGGAATGGTCTGCCCTCTGCCAGCCTCTGGGACGTTGGGACAGCTGCTTGTGTTGTGGTGCTGGGTGTCCCCTGGAACAGAGACACCAGAGCTGGGGGCAGTGGCACCAGCACTCAGTGGATGGCACATGCTGCCACCCTCCTTGTCCCACTCTGACTAACTCAGCCTTTTCTTTAGCTTTTAACCAGCATGTTGCATCACCACCCATCAGAGCATCTTCCCACTTAATCACGGAATGATTTAATTGCAGAGTCCCCCTAACCTGGCACTGTCACCCACCTGAGTCACCCCCGGGGTGCCCTGTGTGGGCGCTGGGAGCTGTGACTCATGGGATGGGTCAGGATGCTTGTGGCTTCCTACCCCCAGTGTGGGCACCAGCACAGAAGGTGGTGGTCTGGGGTCTGCAGCACCCATCTGCATCACACTTTTGCCTTCTGGGTAATATTTTTTAAGGTGTTTTAGGAATATCAGTGAAGCAAACCAAATCTGTGGTCCCCTGGGAGGAGCTGAGATTTATTTCTCCCCTTCCTCCCCCTCTTTGTGAAAGGAAACTGGAGCACAGACCAGAGCTGAAAGCTGCAGAGAGCCTGTGGCAGAGCCAGTAATGCAATCTGCTGGGCTGGATACCCTGTATTTTATGTAATTTTCTGTACAAGAATGCAATGAATATACTGATGTAAAATATACTGGTCTGATCTGGAAGCATTTTGCTGAGGGTTAATGGTTCTAAAAAACCAAAGTGTAATGGAGAATAGCAAAAAGGCTTGTAGAAGTGCATTACAGGGACTGGGAAGCTGGGATTTTGAATTAATCTGAGTGTGGATTTTATGTTTTTCTATTCTTAGTCCCAGCTTTGCCTTTGTGTGCTCAATTCTGGTAACTGGGGGTTTGGTCTCAGGCTGTTTTGGAGCAAAACTTTGTGTGAGCAAAGTGCTGCTGGAAAAGCTTTGGTTCATGTCAGAGCCCTGAACTTGGATTTATCCCCATGTTTCCTCTGTACCTCAGCTCTTGGTAGGGTTTGCACAGTTCAGGGAGGCACTGCATGTTGACAGCATGTTGCCAGCCTTATCTTCTCCACAGGATTCATGCCAGACCATGCAATCTATCACTGCTTCTTTTGAATGTTGTTTGTAAAGTCAGAAAAAGGATTTGTTTGTGCATTAAACCATTCATAACCTGACCCAAGATAGCCTAAGGGTCATGCTACAACAGCACACTGTCATTATAAATATATATATATATATATATACACGAAGATACATGTTTATATGCATGTATTGCAACAAGGTTGGTTTATTGGTTGAAGAAAGGTGTGGAACCTCCTGGTGCAAACACAGGGAAGGGATCCAGCAACCCTGGCTGCTCTTCTCTTTTACATTGGATGACCAGTAGCTTTGGGAAAGGTGCTTTGAAAGTTTCCTGCCATCGTTTCTCCAGATATAAGAGAGGGTCTGAATTTCATGGGACATTTTGAGGCTGTTGGTGCACTCACAAAGTCCTGCCAGCACGTGTAGTGTTGCTTGCTGCCCCCACTGCCACTGAATTTCCCATCTTGGCCCCATGGCTTTGACCCCACAGAAGGGCTTGGTGCAATTGGGATCACCTTATTGTTGGGGATGGGATAGAGATTTCCTGCTCTGACCCTGCAGCAGGGGTGCAGCTCCCTTCCCCTTCTGCTGTGGGCCATTCAGGTTTAACATACAATGTATATATGCCTATAGATACATGAAGAATACCTGATTTGTCCCTGTAGATCACTGAAACGTGTCCATCTCTGCAGTGGATGGTGGCAGCCATGGAGTGGATGGTGGGTTTGGCTAGGCCGGACACAGGCAGCCCTGCAGGAACAGGGGGGGGACACTGGAATCGGGTCTGAAAACCACCATGAGCATCCTGCTGCCTGGTGACAGGGGTCTGGGAAGCTTTAAGAGCCGCCAGTGGTTAATGCTGTGTTGGGTTTCCAAGGGCTCCTTGAAAGATGAGAGCGGCAGCCTCCCCCTCCTTCCTCCCCGGGAACAGGAGGTGACCATCTGGTAGCAGTTTAGGGGAAGGCCGCGCTCTCAAACGGGGCCATTGTATGGCGTGAGGGAATGGGGCGCCCGCCCGCCCCGCTCCCATAAGGCTCCTAGCTGTCCAAAAACCCCAAGGAAGGCTTTCTGTGCTTAAGCAAGCAAGCAAACCTAACCCCTGGGTTACAGAGACCACGTGAGGAGCAGAGGATGTTTAATGGGAAGCAGTTGGGCGCTGTGGCCATGGCAGGGCCCGAGGCTCCGGTTGCGAAGCGGGTCCCAGAGGAGCCAGCTACCCTCTCTGTTTATTTTGGTCTCCTCCTGAGCGCTGTGCATAGAGGTTTCCTTGTATAAAGCATCCCCTCGACTGTTACTTGGGTATTCTGCTTAAAAAAGGAAGGGAAGGAGCAGATGTTCCATTGTTGACCCACCTGGGGTTCCACAGGGTGCTCAGAGCCAGGCTGCAGGATGGGATGAGCCACGGTGGATGGTGTGTTGTATAAACCCAGTGCTTCCCACTGGGAGATGTGGAGACCTTGGGCAGGAGCCAGAGCCCTACACAGCATCTGGGTGCCCTTGGCTTGGCTGGGACCCCCAAGGAGGGATTCATCTTGTGGGAGAGGAGTGTGTAAATACAAGATCCCATCCGTGCCACTTGTACCTTCTCTGGAAAAAAATCTTGGCTGTTGTGTGAGCTACTGGGATTTGAACCAGACCTCTGCCCTCTCTTCCCAATTTGCAAGATCCATAAAGAGTGGCCTTAACTGGTGGCGTGTGACGTGCTGATGCCTGGCCGTGGGGGTGACAGAGGGGTGCAGCAACTGAGCAGACATCCCTAGTGCTGCAGCACAAAGTAGAGAGAGGCACATCAATATTTTGCTACTTCTCAGGCCCTCTGGGTGCTTGGGGAGCATTGGAGCCGGGTATGAAGGTATGTGCTCCTTGCCTGGCTGGCAGAGACCATGTTTGGGTCAAGACTGCAGGTTTGCAGGGCCTGCTGCTGTTGTGTGCAGCTGGCAGAGCTGCCTGCATCAGCTCTGTCTCAGAAAGTCCATGCCTGCCTCACCTGCCAGGGATTTTTTAAGCTGGTCCTGCCCTTCTGGCCCTGTGGAGCTGGACTGCAGCTTGGTGGTGCTGAGCAAAACACCGCTACCTCGAGAGCTTTGGCCCAAAGGGGCACCACTGGCCAGTAGGTCCCAGCTCAGGGGTGATGGCCATGGGCAGAGGCTGGTGGGGTAGAGGTTGGATCTGAAAGGAAGTGCTTGGAAAACGCATTTTAGGGGATTTGGGGCTTTCCCTGCTGTGGGAGGGGAGCCAGAAGTGAGCCAGAGCTGCCTGAATTGGCTTGGAATCTGTTAAAAGGAAGCATGTGTCAATGGTAACACGGGCTTGAGCTCACACGGGCACCTCCAGAGGAAGAGGAGGAAGGGCGATGCCTCTTTCCCTGCCAGCTGCCTCCAGCACTGGCCAGCAGATCAGATGCTGCCGGTGGGGCTGGGGAAGCCCTGCTAGCACAACCCCCCCCCGGAAAACATCATAGTGGAGACAACCCTGCTGAGAACAGGGACACCTGGGCCTAGGATATTGGGGACATGTAGATCCAGAGCCCAGTGGGGACCTGGACCACTAGCCCTGACTGCCAGCGGGGGACCCCATGTCCCCCCAGCGCCGTGCGGGTGGGAGCGGGGTGCGGGGCCCCGCAGCACTGCCCTGCCTTCAGCTCCTGTTGTTGTAATGAACACGCCAGCTTCCCCGCAGGAAGCCAGGAGGAGGGTCATCTGGAGCAGAGGCTGTTTACTTTCCTTTCTTGGCTCTGGGCAGGACAAGGCTATTTTTAAGCTTTTTCTCTTTTTTTTTTTGAGGGTTGTTTTGCTTCCTGAGGTCCTGTTCTCTCCTCTGGGCAAGGAGCAGGAGAGAGGTGATGCTGAGCAGCGAGCTGCAGCTGTGTTTGGTCCCACCGAGGGCCACTGTCACTGTGGGTGGCACCCCTGGGGATCGTGCTCATGGCAGTGGGTGTGGAAACAGACCCCATGGGTCACAGTCCTGTGCGTGGGATGTCTGACTGTCTCCAGACCACGTTGGACTCAGGGCAGTGTCCAGATGTGCTGGCAGCAGAAGCTGTGTACCAAAATCCCTGTGCAGCCAGAGGTTTGAGATGGACATCCCATCCTGCAGAGAGCCACAGGTCTGCGAGGTCTCAGCTTGTCCCCCAGCAAATCAGTGAGGCCACTGGGGAGGGAATAGCCCTGGGACCTGGGAGTCCTCATGGTTTTGCTGCCAGAATCTTGCTGAGCCATTCCCAACCCTCCCTTGGGGTGGCAGTTCCTTGCCCAGCCCCTCACTACCCTCATCCTGCCTGTCAGGGCCACAGCTGGCATTGGATGGCTTGAGTCTACTGCAGCTGTAATTGAGGTTTTGCAGCTCTTCTGTAGGCTTTTTGTCTCCTTTCACATCTGGGCTTTGACCTTTTTTCTCCTTTCTGCAGTGAGGCCCAGAAGGAGCTGGAGAAAAGCCCCTGTGGGATGCTGTATTCAGTCCTGCCCTGTGGTAAGGGCAGGGGATGGCCATGCTGGTGGCACTGGGCAGCTTTACCCTGGGCATGGGGCACTTTGAGGACTTTGAGGTCAAAAGCAAGGGCCATGAGCAGCAGCTCCAGCGTTGCCATCAAGTTACCAACCCATTTGCTGATGCCACCATTTCTTTTGGCAGTAGCAGGTGGCAGGGGGACTCCCAAGTTGCTGAGATGATGGAGGTGGTTCACACAGTGAATCCTGAAGGTCAGCAGGGCTGTTTTTATCCAAAGTTCATTATCAGGTCAAAAAGAAATCCCCAAACCACTTGGAGTTTAGAAATTTCCAGGGGGACATTCATTAAGGTAAGATGCTCACCAGCATTTCCTTTGCTGTCAGGTTTGAGAGCATTTACTTCCAAACTGTCCTCCAGACACATCTGTCATGAGGTTATTAGGCTGCTTTATTGAAGGGAATAAATGGAGACAGAGCTGGCTGGCTGGAGTAGTGACAAGCAGGTTTTAAAAGCCCGATGTGGACAACAGTGAGATCCCATCCATCAGGGAGCTGGCAGCCCTGGCTGGGCCCTGGCCTCTATTGCTCTTCCCACCCTGGCTTTGCTCAAGGCTGGGGAAAGGCTCCCATCAGGGCATCCCCTCTGCTCCCCTTATTTTCCTGCCAAATGTCAACTGGGCTTGACTGGTACATTGCTTTAAACTTGGGGATTTCAGGGGAAAGCAAAGAGCTAGTACTTTATTTTCTGGATTAAAGGTTTGATGGAAAAGGAAAATATTAGCAAAGTCCATCTGGAGAGTCTGAGCTCCAGCTCAGGTTTGGAGACCTGAGACTTACAGACATGTTGGAACAGCTCTCAAGCATGGGACTCTTTTTTTCTTTTGTTTTGGGTTTTTTTCCTTTTTTCCTTTTCCCCCCTTTTTCCTTGTTTTCCTTTCTTCCCCCCTGGTTTCCTTTCTTCCCCCCTTGTTTTCCTTTCTTCCCCCCTGGTTTCCTTTCTTCCCCCCCTTGGTTTCCTTTCTTCCCCCCCTTGGTTTCCTTTCTTCCCCCCCTTGGTTTCCTTTCTTCCCCCCCTTGGTTTCCTTTCTTCCCCCCCTTGGTTTCCTTTCTTCCCCCCCTTGGTTTCCTTTCTTCCCCCCCTTGGTTTCCTTTCTTCCCCCCCTTGGTTTCCTTTCTTCCCCCCCTTGGTTTCCTTTCTTCCCCCCCTTGGTTTCCTTTCTTCCCCCCCTTGGTTTCCTTTCTTCCCCCCCTTGGTTTCCTTTCTTCCCCCCCTTGGTTTNGGTTTCCATTTTGCCCCCCTTGGTTTCCTTTTGCCCCCCTTGGTTTCCTTTTTTCCCCCTTTTAAAGCAGTTGTTCAGGGGCTGCTGAGAACCGAGACACAGACCCACAGTGCACAAGATGTGCCAAGCCCAGAGGTTGCCCCAGAGAGCATCTCTCCTCTGCAGGCGAGCGGTGACGTGGAGGAAGCAGCTCTGGAGTTTTCTTTGCTGCCTCCCTTCCTCCTCCTCCCCACAGCTGAGTATTTCAGAGGTGCAGGCCAGGCCGTGTTGTCACCACGTGCTCTTCCCGGGCCCCCTCCCGGGTTTTGCATGGTGGGTGTTGTGCTCTGCTCCGGTTCTTTCCTCTCTTTGTAGCCATGAAGTGGCCACGGTGCCGTTTCCGTCCGGTTAATACAGAGGGTGAATCACCCTGTGCATCCTTCCCTGCCTACACCAGCAGGAGCCCCTCCCCAGGAGCCTGTGCCAGAGGAGCTTTTGCGGCCTGGCCTTCATATTTAGCAGGTTTTGGGTATTCCCCTCCAAAAAACCCCTAAGAGCAGCCCCAAACCTGCGTCCTAACGCTTTGACTCCTGTGTGCATCCCCATCACGTGCTCCCCTTGAGCTCCTAGAGTCCTGCTTTCTCTTCCATCCCCTCCGGGACCCCTCAGAGCTGCTGGCCTGGGACGGAGGCAGAGGCAGCTGCAGTTGCTGCCAGCCCTGCCCGGAGCAGGGGGACAGTGGGTGTCAGCAGCTGCGTTTGGGATCTGCCAGTGATGCTGCCACGTGGCCGGCTCCCTGTCCCACCAGCTGGGCCCAGCCGTGCCAGATGGCTCTTCTCTGGTGAATGGATGTGTCTGAGGGATGGGGGGGTCCCCAGGTTTTGTTGCTGGGTTGGTATGGATTTGGTTCTCTCCTGGGATTGTTTTCCTGTTCCCAACTTGGATTTTCCTGGCTGTGCTCACTGGGAAGCCCATGTTTATCCTTTGGATATGAGAGGGAAAGGGAGATGTTGGGTTGTTGGTTGCCTCCAAGTCCTGTGCCATGCTCTGCTCTGCCGTGGGGCTCCCCTCTGAGCACGTGTGGGGTGTGGGTGGGATTGAGGGCAGCATATGGATGGTTTCTGCTCTGGGGTTGAATTTCTTGGCTCTGGTTCCAGCTTTGTTACTGGCTTTGTAACTTGCCTGAAGAAGCAGAGCCTATCCCTCAGTCCCCACCTGCATTAAATGGGGTTCTGACCCCTCAGGTGGAGGAGCAAGAACAGGGTTACAAGCCTCAGGTAACATCTGTAAGTGTCTCTTGAGTTGTTCAGGTGGATGGTAACTAAATTCCAAACTCCTTTTTGTGTTTTTCAGCTCTGAAAAGATCTTTTGAGGTTGAGGAGGTAGATCAGTCTTCAAATTCCTCCACCCCACAAAGACGGACCCCAAACCCTCTCCTCAGGTCCACCGTGTCCAGCTCCACACAGAAGTTTCAGGAACTCGGTGCCAGGAATTCGGAGCCATCTACCCGACATGCAGACCCCACAGGCCAAAGATCACCCAAGCCCTCTCTGAGGAGAGTGGAGCTCTCTGGACCCAAACTGCCCGAGCCGGTGTCCAGAAGAACAGAAATCTCCATTGACATCTCATCCAAGCAGGTGGAGAACTCCACCCCAGGGTTGTCAAGGTTTGGCCTCAAAAGAGCAGATGTGCTGGGGCACAAACCCCCCGAGCCCACCCCAAGGAGGACTGAGATCACCCTCGGCAAGCCCCAGGAGCCGGGTCTCCGGAGGGTTGATGCACCAGCATCCAAGATCCCTGAGATGCCCCAGCGAAGAACCGAGACATCCAGCGCTCCTGTGCCCGACACCGCCACCAAGCGTGTGGAAATCCAGGTAGCGAAGGCAGCTGAGGCCCCAGCCCCACCGGCGCGGCAAGCGGAGAGCTCGGAGCCTCCCCTGCCTGCCCAACCTCCCCAGGCAGAGCTGAAGCTGCAGCCAGTGCCAATGGAGAGCCCACCAAAGAGAGAAGAAGGTGAGTACAGCTCCAAGCAGATGCTTGGGTGAGGCGCTGGCTGATAAGCTGCCAGTTTATCCCCTTGCTGTGGGCTCA
The DNA here is from genome assembly GCA_013400835.1 of Zapornia atra. Lineage (NCBI taxonomy): Eukaryota > Metazoa > Chordata > Aves > Gruiformes > Rallidae > Zapornia > Zapornia atra. The sequence goes on from VZTU01011412.1 coordinate 96,122, forward strand.
GGGCCCGGCGGGGACACGGAGCGTTGCGGGGGTGATGCCCTTGGAGGCTGGTCGTGGATCTGTGCTCTGATGTGTCTACAGACATGGCTGTTACCCTTGGGTTTATCCTGGCTGAAAGGGCTGTCAGCTTGAGTAAGAAATGTTAGCAAGGCTGTAAGGAAAGGAAAGAGATAAGGCCAGAAGCCTGGGTGCTTGCAGAAGATGACACTTCTGCCAGCTCAGGCCTCATGTGCAGACCCAAGCGCCTGTGCTGCACATAGAAACCCTCTGAGGTGCTGGAGAGCACTGGTTGTGGAGGTGGTGGTGTGATGGTTTGCTGTTTAGTGTTGTTGCTTATGGTTGTGAGGCAGAAACCGCCTCTTCATTAGCAGGAGTCAGGGTTTTTTGTCTTGGAGCCAAAGTCTAATAACATCATGGACCAGAGCCACTATTAAACTGGAGCCCTGGCTTGGATTAGCTCCATCTTGTTTTCAATTAATCCCATATTAAAGCCAGCATCCCTCCTCCACCAGCCCTCACTTATTCTCCCCAAGCTTTGGGAGACTGCTTTTTTCTTCTGCCTCTTCTGGCCTGCTCATTATTTTTCCATTCCCCATCACCCATGAGCTCTTTCCTGCGAGGGATGCAGCAGTTTGTCAGAGGACACCACCTCCCCTCCCCACCCTGTGCCTCTCCCCAGGGCTTATGGGGTATTGTGTGGTGGCCAAACCAGGACCTGGGATGTCCATGCGTGGCCCTGGAGCTGGACCACCAGCCCATGTCTTGCCCCATCATGGGATGGTCCCTTGTTCCATCTCCTCTCCCCGGTCACAGGGTAGTAATGGGGTGTGTGGAGATTCTGGCATGTGTATGTGGTCTAAAATCAAATCAGGGGTCAGGGTTGGAGCTGCTGTCAGATCTGTAAGACTTGAGTGGTGAATGGCTTAGGTGTGGCTTTTCTGAGCTGGGGTTGAAAGAGTTTTAAAGGCCTTCAGTGTAGCAAGTCAGTCCATCTTCAGCTGGGCATGGCTGAGCACTGAGACCCAGCCCAGTGGTGAGGTTAAGCTTGGACCCCCCCATTATGGGCTCTCAGTCCCCAGCCACCATGTGTGTGGTGCCCACGAGGCCCATCCCCTCCCGTGGGAGGGTGCTCAGCCTTGTCCTTCTGGGCTCGAGCTGCTGGGAGCTTCCCAAGCTCTGAACTGCAGATGGTTGGGCACTTTAAGAGCAGAAGACCTTATAAGCTGCTGAATCCCCCAGCTGCCTGGGGAGGGGGAGAGGCAGGGCTCTTTGTGTTAAAAAGGACTCCAGAAGCCCAGAACAGCTGCTGGGGATGAATCTTGCCCAATAGCCCAGCTGTCTGGGGTCTGCCTTGCAGAGAGAGCCAGCCCTTGGACCTGGTACAAAAGAGGCTTTCAGTCTCAGTGCCTCCAAGAAGACCCAGGAGATGCAGGGTTGGGGGGGGCTCTGGCTCCTTCTCCCTCTGTGTCAGCACAGATGGACAGCTCGGAGTTGCTGCCAGAGCCCATGTCTCCTTCTGGTTGTGTCCAACATCCTTTGTTGCCATTTGAGGGCACTCCTCCTCCTAGTCCACAGCACCCACCCTGGGGTGATGCTGAGCGGGTGGATGGCATCTCTCCTTGTCACTGGTGTGAGCACACAGAGGAGTTTTGGGGAGGCTGCACAGGTACCCTCAAGGAGCCCTGCTGATGCTCACCAGCTCTGCTGCAGCTCTGGCCCCACCACAACCACCCAAGTGAAGATATTGGCTCTTTGCTGCCTGCAGCAGAGACACCACATGGTATAAAGTCCTGCTCCCTCTCACAGCTCCAGGATTTGGGGCACCTGGAGGTGCTCCCATGGCACTGGATGCCCCTTGATCCCATTGCTAGGTGGCTTTCCAGTGCAAACAGCTGAGCAGGGGATGATGCAGGCAGCTGTCTCCAGCTGCCCCCAGCCCTGTGGTGGGATTTGCCTTCCCCCAGCTGCCAGGGCTCAGCTGCCTTGCCCTTAACCCCTCGTCTGGCTGCTGAAGGTATGCAGGAGAGTATGCTGTGCGGGAAGAGGCCAGATGGAGAAGGGCAGTCAGAGCTTGGCAGTTCAGAGGAAACCACAGAGGAAAGGAGTAATTATAGTGCTGAACTTGGTTAGGCTGGTGGCATGGACTGAGCCTGCTCTGGAGCTGTGGCCCCGCTAGGTGGGAGGAGGGCAGGAGGTGTCTTGGTGAGGTAGAAGAGTGAGAAATATTCCTCCTCATCCCTGTTCTTCCTATTTGAGTCCTCACGCTCTCCTGCACTCCCTGGGGAGCACTGGCTGTGCTTCTGTGGGTGCACAGCATGCCAGGATGGGTGCACAGCATGGGTGCGAGGTACCACTGCACCAGCATCCTGCGGGAAGCTGGGCTTCGTGTCCCCAGGGTGGCTGGTGCTTCCCAGTGGGGGCAAGGCAATGTGGTGGGATGGACAGGAGCTGTGGATTGCTGCTGTTGGAGTCCTCCAGAGAAATCTGAGCAGGGTGTGCAGTGGTCATAGGCACAGGGGGGAGTATGTGAAGGGCAGAAAGAGGCACAAGCAATTAAAAATAAACATCAAGAGAAGGTGAGGGGACGTGATGTTTCTGAACCAGCAGCCTTGGACACTGCCTGCACTCACTGTGTAGGACTTACAGATCTTCCTAGCCAAGGATTACCACCCATAGGTGATCACCTGTGCGATGGGGAAGCAGCGGTGGGGCTGCACCCTGCTCGTGTGTCATCCCCCCACCCCATGCCAGCCAGCCTCGAGCTTCCATCCTGCCACAGACCCCCAGGGATGGAGAAGCAAACCCCACTGAGTCACCTGGGGGTGACTTTTCTTCTGTGCTGTCCCACAAGGCTGATGCCGAGCGCGGGGCTGGGCTGCCTTGCTGGAGCTGGGGGTCGGAGGGGTTTGGACAACTGTTAACGCAGCGATGTTCTGTTGGAGAGGGGTCAGAGGAGCCACAAAGATGATCAGAGGGCTGGAGCAGCTGCCCTACAGAGAGAGGCTGAGGGAGCTGGGCTGGTTCAGCCTGGAGAAGAGAAGGCTGTGGGGGGACCTCACGGCAGCCTGCCAGTCCCTGAAGGGAGCAGAGACACAGGAGGGGAATGGGCTTGTTAAAGGGCAGAGACTGGCAGGACAAGGGGGATGGAGTGAAGCTGGAGGAGGGAAGGGTTAGATAAGATATTAGGGGGAAGTTCTTCGCAGAGAGAGTGGTGAGGGACTGGAACAGGCTGCCCAGAGAGGGGGTGGGTGCCCCATCCCTGGGGGTGTTCAAGGCCAGGTTGGATGGGGCCCTGGGCAACCTTGTGTAGCTCCAGGCCTGGAGGTTGGTGGCCCTGCCTGTGGCAGGGGTTGGAGCTCTATGATCCTTGGGGTCCCTTCCAACCCAGATCATTCTATGATTCTATGGTTCCTCACAACCGAAGAGGCCAGGGCTGAGTGGAGCTGCAGTGAGTAATCATTTCCAGTTCCCTGAGCTGTGCTGCACTTTAACTGTACAAAGAGATTAAAGCTGTAGGGAAACAAATGTTTCCTTAAAACCAGCTGACACATTTGGGCTGCGTTAGGGACAGGCTTTGTTGTTGTTGCTGTTATTATTTTGAACAGGGAAGTGCCTACAGCCCGAATGGAGGGGCTGAGGGGGATGGGCAGAGCTTGTGAACTCGGGTGCCAAAAATGAGATAATCTGGAAAAACAGGAGACCTGCAGTGCCAGTAACTTGGAACGAGGGAGCGTGTGTGGGGGAAACCATCCCATCACAGAGCTGCTGGCTGATGCAGGACACCACGTGCCTCCTGCCCATGTGGGGAGGGCAGTGTGGGGCCGGGTGCTTTCTGCTTTCCCCCTCCCTCTGTGTGCTCTGTCCCTGGCTGTGCAGGGGGTGGCCAGCACGCTTCAGTTACTTTTGGGATGTGTTTTGGGCACTGAGGGTCAGTGAAGGCCAGATGATGTAGATGCAGCAGTACTTTGGCTGCACAGCTTTGCCCCCCAGCAGTGCTGCTCCCAGACTCACACACAGTGTGTTCAGCTGCAGTCACGTTGGCCTTCACGTGTCCCCTTCATTGTGTCTGTGTGGGTACATGGATGCCATCGTGGTCCCATGTGGGTGCTCCACCCAGGCAGCAAGCCTGCCTGCCCCCAGTCTCCGGCGCAGGCAGCCAGGCCCGGGTGCCATCGCATGGAGAATTCATTTGCCCTGTTGGAAGTCCCTGAGGGCCCATAGGAGAAGCAGCGAGCTCCCCACTGGAGCTTCATTATGTGAAGGGATAGTTTCCCATAGGAAACGTTACAGTTCCCACTTCCCTTCCCTTCCTTGTGTTGCTGTAGGCCAGGCAAGGGAGAACCCGTGGATGCTGAGCTGCAGAGCCCTCCCGGCGCTGGGCTCAATGACCTGGCAGGTCTCCTCCATGGCAAGGTTGGGTCTGTGGGTCAGCATCAGTGTCCTTGCCTCCTGAACCTTGCAGGATCTGTGTCTCTGTGGAGGTCAAAGCCTCCTGTTCCAGGCAGACAGTGACCGATGGAGTGTTGGCACTCGTGGGATCCATGTTTGTCATGTTGGGGCGTGAGGCCTGTGCAGCTCCAGGGCCCTCCTGGCTCTGCACCTCCCTGTGTGCAAACTGGGGCAGTCACTGCCTTCCAGGCAGCCCCTGGGCAGAGAGGTGCCTTTGCTGGGAAGCACAGGCGAACCCTGCTGCCTGCTGTTGGATCTGTGTGTGTCCAAGTGGCGCTGGAAGGCAATGGGAGATGTGGCCCTGGCTGAGGGTGGCGTGTATGAGCCAGGCCCAAGAGTCTCCCTGTTTATCTTGTGGTATCTGCACGTCTGGGGCCCATGGCAGCCGTGCTGGGGAACATGCTCCCCTCAGATCAACTCCTTTGGCCTCTTCAAGCTTTCTCACATTTAGGTTAATCATCCCACAGGCTGATAAGGGAAATAAAACCCGTTATCTTGACCAAGATAAAACAAGGAGTTTGCTTTGATCTCCTGCAGTAAAGCCTGGCCACTCATTTTGTGACTTCTCTGTTGTCTGCTGGGGGAGGGAAGCGATGGCAATGGTGATGAACCTTCTGTAGTTAAGAAATCATTCTCTCCTAAACTATTTCAAGACCTCTGTCCCAGCCTGAGTTGTTTCTGTTGGCCAGTAGTTGAAGGGACACCATAGGCTGGGTACGGTGCCAACTCTATAAACTGTGTTAAGAGGACTTGAGGAACTAAATTGAGCTTATAGAAAGATAACTTTGTTTGGAGAAGATCAAACATTGTTGTGAGCAAAACAGATAGCTTGACAGCAAGCCAGTTGTGTTCTTTACTCCTCCAGCAAACAAACAGGCACACAGACACTTTTGTATTGTCCAAGATGCTGCGACGAAGCTGAAGTGAATGTGGCTATAAATGGCAAAAGCAGCTGGTCTTGGATTGCAGCCTGTGCTTGGGCTTCTTTGGGCCCAGTTTTTCTTCCATCTGTTACAGGTCTTAAAGGAGGGACGTGGGGAGGAAGCTGCTTTCCTTCGAGTTAGTTGAATTGGAGCCATGGGTTTCGTTGCTCTTCTGAATGGGTCTGTGTGTAAAAGTTCCCTGGATTTCTGCAGGGTTGCACACAGAAATATCCCACTCTCTGGAATTGTTTGGTTTTATCTTGGCATGAAGATAGTACAGGACATATTGAGAGACAGCGCTGGACCGAAGGCTCTGCTCCAAGGCATTCTGCAAACAACAAAACTTTGCACATGTTTATGAATTTATGAAAAGCAAATCATCTTAACAGTGATTTTACCAAGCTGTGTAGGGTTCCTGTGCCAGAGCAGGAGTGACATCATGGGGATCTTGGGTTGCCTGGTTCCTCCTTGACTTGTGTTGTCTGCAGTTTCTTCTGCGTGGAAGCAGTGGCTTGGTTTCTGCATAGCAAAGGCAATTGGTATGACATGGAAGAAGAATGTCTGAAACAAAGCCTCTTTCAACACCTTGAAGTGAAAAGATTGTTGATGCTCTAGCAAATATGAGCATAACCTCAGGTTTATATTTAGCTTTTCAACCCAAGAGACAGTGCTCAGGTTATGTCTGAGGTGGGTGGTCTTGCCAGCCCCTGGGTGTTCTCTGAATTCTGGGCCTGCAGAGGCTTTCCAAAGGGCTCAAAAATATTTAGTGGGAGCTGAGCACCTACATCCTTCTGTCTCTTTGAGAATCCAGCCTTTGTCCATCGATGAGCAAGGGCTTTGCAGGGAATGCTCCCAATGGGACCCTTGCACGTGGTTTCATCAGGACATGCTGCGTGGTGCCCACCCTGTCTCACTTGAGGTGCCTGCACTGGAGCTAATTATCAGATGTCTCCCTTAGACTGCTGTGAATTGTGGCCCCCAAAGGTTTAATTTTCTCTGCTGAATGTAAAGAGAACCCATGCTCACCCCCCAGCAAACAGGGTCCCCTTGTGTCAGGTTGTTCTGCAAACAGGTCGCTGTGCACAATGATTTCCTTAAGCACACGGGTCAGACTGTCTTTGATGCTTATCAACAGTGCCTTGACTTTTTATGATGGCTCTGTCTTCTCCCCTGTCCTCCTCTCTTGCTCTGCATGGAGTTGAACAGACATTCCTGCCTCCTCTCAAAGGAAAGCTCCTTTTGGGGAGATCTCAGGGAAGGGAGATTAGATGGGAATCCAGCAGGGTATGGTGCCTAGGAGGAGAGGGCAGTGATAAAAGTTAATGATACATAAGCTCTTGAAAGGAGCTTTCCCAGTTACAGCTGTGTGGTAGCTCACAAGTCTTAAATTGGCTTGAATTCAACTCCAGCATGAATGCTCCTGGGGCATGTTTCATGTGGGACAGGTATATCTGGATGGACATCACAGGTATTGCCCTGCCTGTGTTTGCTTCCCCTGCATGTTATGACTCTGGATGGGAATTTTCCTTTGCTTTGCTTGTTACTTGCTCAGATCTGGAAGGCTGGGCTGCTTTCTACTGATGCTCCGAAAGGGTGATGTCCTCTGAACCCTTCTCTGCAGCTGTGGTACCTGGAAATACAGGATGAGTCCCTGGTATGGTCTCTGAGGCTGTGGATGCACAGGGTCATGCTGTTATGGTGTAGAGGTTGCTTTCCTCCATCACATGGCTGATGTTCTGGGCTGTTACCTGGCAACTTGCTCCCATCTGTAGTGGAGATAAGCTCAGGGACTGAGAGCCAGAAGAACACTGAGATGATGACAGCAGGTCGGATGGCAGGAGAACCTGGCCAGGATCCCACCTTTGCTGTTCACTTGCCCATTGTCCTGGGTGAACCTCTCTCCCCACTCCAGTTTCTCCTTTTGTAACAGGGAGATGGTGAATGTGGCAAGATGCCTTGGGTTGGGTCCTTGTACTGAGTCCTTTCTTCTTCAAGGTTGAGCTGGTGATAAGGAAATTGCTGGTAGCAGAGGTACAGTGGAGTTGTGCAGGAGAAACTCCTCTGTCTGGCTTACTGGAGTGGCTCTACAGAGATCCTCAGCTGTCCAGGAGGAGAGGGAAGGTATCAATGGTTTCTGTATCAAAACCTTCTCCAGTCTACTCATCCTAAATTGGAAAAACCTGTCGTTTGGAGGGGAAAAAAGGCTTTGGAAGGCAAACTTTGGATGTGTGGGGAGCAGATGTGGAGATGGATGCTGCCTCCTGATTGATGAGACTGCTGACACAGAGGGAGGACCAGGCACTGGCAGTGTGTTTGGATGCTCTTTGCCTCCTCCCCAGCTTCCATCTTGTGCAGATGGGAAGGAAAATGGAGATTACCTTGGAGTTGTCCAGATTTGTCCTGGGAAAAAAAAGGAGTAGATCTGAGCAGCTTTTCTGATACAACATAATTGTTTAGACAAACTCTGGCTGAACTCGCTTCCTCCTGCAGCCCAACGCACAGATAAAGGGGGTGGAAGTGGGAGGCCGAGTTCACAGGCTGCTGAGGCCCTCCCTGGGGTCACACCGCCCCCAACATCCCTTGTCCAGCCATTTGGTGGCCTTTGAGAAGATGAGAGGATGCAGTTGAGCGCTGAGGATGATGCTCAGGCTTTAGGTGGTTCAGTGCTCTGAAGTGAGGAGGAGACCTTGGTTGCAGAGCACGTCAGTGCTGGGAGCAGGGACACACACGGGTGGTCCTGGAGGAGGAGAGCATTAGATCCATCAGGCTTTGTCTGCAGAGGATAGACCTTGGTTGCCTGTTGCTCTGTGGGATGTGGAAAGTGAATTTACTCCAGTCATGATCCCTCCAAACCTGACAGTCCTCAGTGTAGGGTGGCTGGGCAGAGCTGTGCCCTGGAGAGATTCCTGTTTGCAGTAGGAACAGTGGGTCATGCAGGACTTGCATGACTTTGCCCTACAAAGAGAGGCTGAGGGAGCTGGGCTGGTTCAGCCTGGAGAAGAGAAGGCTGTGGGGGGACCTCACTGCAGCCTGCCAGTGCCTGAAGGAAGCAGAGACACAGGAGGGGAATCAGCTTGTTAAAGGGCAGAGACTGGCAGGACAAGGGGGATGGATTAAAACTAAAGGAAGGAAGGGTTAGATTAGATATCAGGGGAAAGATTTTTACAGAGAGAGTGGTGAGGGGCTGGAACAGGCTGCCCAGAGAGGGGGTGGGTGCCCCATCCCTGGGGGTGTTCAAGGCCAGGTTGGATGGGGCCCTGGGCAACCTTGTGTAGCTCCAGGCCTGGAGGTTGGTGGTCCTGCCTGTGGCAGGGGGGTTGGAGCTTTGTGACCCTTGGGGTCCCTTCCAACCCAGACCACTCTATGATTCTATGTAGCCACAGGAGAGGTGTTGTCATGCCTGGTGGGGCTCCTATGGAGGTCTCCAGGAGTTGTGTTATGGAGTGAGATGAAATCTGAGATCCTGCCACGATGCTGATGTTCTTCCCACCATCCCCAGGGGAAAATGTCTCCCTTGCCCTACTTTGTGTAGTAAATAAAAGTTTATTTACAGCCCAGGGATGCACATCCTGAGGTTGGGAGGTGAAGGGTTCCTGTGTGGCACTGAAGGAGCTCTGGGGTTTCCTCTCTGCTTCACAGCTTCAGATCCTGGGCAGAAAACTCTTGCGAAGGAGCAGCTCTGTGGGTGGGAGCTGAGGCCTTTGTGTGGGGCCTGTGGCTTGACTTCATGTCCTTGTAGCAAGGCCACCTGTCTGTGCATGTGACCTGGAGAAGAAGAGCTGGGAGGAGATAACCAGTGCTGATAACCCAGCCTGGTTCATGCTGCATCTCCTCTCTGAAGCCATTGCAAAAGCAGGGGTGATCCCTGGGCTGTGTCCAGGAAGGAGAGTGTAACCTCCCTCCTCTTCCTGGCTGCTTGGTACAGGTCTTCAATCTCTGTCCTCTTCTGTCTGAACCCCCCTGGGCTCTCCCAGGGGAGAGCCAGGGTGGTCTCCTCTGGAAAAGGGGCTCTCTGGGTTGCTGGGCTGGGCTGGACCCTTCCTCTGCATGTGTGACCTCAGGCACGGGGCAGAAGGATGGGGCTGAGCAGTGACTGCTCCTTGTCGAGAGGGTGATGTGGGGATGGGGCTCAGCTCCACTGGCCTGGTTGGTGGGGCTTCCAGTTCTGACCTGACATGGCCCAAAATGACTCTGCAGAGCTTTGAGGAATCAGAGTCATGTTAGAATGCATTAGGTTGGCAGGGATCTTCAGAGGCCACCTAATCCCACCCTTGCAGTGAGCAGGGACATCTTCACTAGAGCAGGTCACTCAGAGCCCCATCAAGCCTGACCTTGAATGTCTCCAGGGATGGGGCTGCCACCACCTCTCTGGGCAACCTGTGCCAGTGATCCACCACCCTCAGAGGGAAGAACTTTCCCCTAATATGCAGTCTGAATCTCCCCTTTTCTAGTTTCAAACCACCCCCCCTCGTCCTATCGCTCCATGCCCTCAGGAACAGTTCTTCCCCAGCTTTCCTACAGGCACCTTTTAAGGACTGGGAGGACACTAGAAGGTCCCCCTGGAGCCTTCTCTTCCCCAGGCTGAACAAGCCCAGCTCTCTCAGCCTGTCTTCAAAGGAGAGGTGCTCCAGATCATTTCTGTGGCCCCCTGGACGTGCTCCAACAGATCCACGTCCTTCTTGTGTTGAGGCTCCAATGAGCGTTTGGCTTCTCTGCCCTAAGTCTCTTTAGGGTTATTTCAGCCCCTTTCAGGGACAGACAGTCTGTGAGATGGTTGGTTGAAGAAAAAGCAAACCCAAGCCATCATTTGGGCTCCACTGAATGGACAAAGCTGGGGAACCCTCAGATCACAGGGACGAGGGGGCCATGGCTGCAGCTTTCTGCTGGGACACAGAGCTGCATCCCTTGGGGGACACACAGAGAACCTTGTTCTGAGCTTCTCATTTTCCTTCTCATTTTCAGAGAAGGATTTCTCTCTTTCACAGCCTGTTGCTGTTTCATGGCAGCAAGGCCTGGGTAGGTTTCCTAGACTGAACTTTCTCTCTCCAGGCCCCTCCTCTGCTGTCACCCTTCCAGCTGCCAGGTTTGGTTTCACACAGCTCGTGCTGAGGCTGAAAATATTTGAAAGGCAGAGCAATGCCTTGCAGGAAATGGCTTAGGCTTCCTGCTCCCAAGATGGTGTGAGTGTTACAACAGAGCTGGAGAAATATTAGACATCCTCCATCCAGCGTGGCAGAGGAGAGTGACCCTGGGGTGTTGTGATGGGAAGCCTCTAAAACCCCCCCTGCCTGTGCCCAGCAGCTTCTAGCAGGACAAGGACCCCCCACCCCCTCATCCCCCTGCACCCCTGACTTTGTAGGGGGAAAAATAGGCAAATTGGTTCCTGCCCTGCTGGGTTTGTGGTGTTTGGTTTGTGTGTGAGGAGAGCTGGTTGAAGTTGGGGGGGGGCAAAGTGTCAGCAGAGTGAATTTCCAGCAGGAAATGAGGGTTGGGAAAGGTTTGGTTTTGCTGCAGCGTTTGGTACTGGTTTATCTGGTACCAGTTTATCTGCCACCCCCCAGCTTGAAATGAAAGGTGAAATTCTCCAGTTGCTGATGGGGGTCTGAGTGGGTCCATTTGGGGCTGGAGTGGGACCTTCAGCATCGTGTCAGTGGAAACCACGTCGAGTTATTGGCTTAAAGGAAAAGCTTCTGGAGTTAGCTCTGAAGTCTTGTTCAGCCTGGAGAAGAGAAGGCTGGGGGGGGACCTCATTGCAGCCTGCCAATCCCTGAAGGGAGCAGAGACACAGGAGGGGAATCAGCTTGTTAAAGGGCAGAGACTGGCAGGACAAGGGGGATGGATTAAAGCTAAAGGAAGGAAGGGTTAGATTAGATATTAGGGGGAAGTTCTTTGCAGAGAGAGTGGTGAGGGGCTGGAACAGGCTGCCCAGAGAGGGGGTGGATGCCCCATCCCTGGGGGTGTTCAAGGCCAGGTTGGATGGGGCCCTGGGCAGCCTTGTGTAGCTCCAGGCCTGGAGGTTGGTGGCTCTGTCTGTGGCAGGGGGGTTGGAGCTCTGTGACTCTTGGGGGCCCTTCCCACCCAGACCATTCCATGATTCTATGATTCATCAGAGACAACTGAATCCTTCCAGCCAGAATGATTCTCCCTCTTCGTGCTGGCTGAGCACCATCTACCTGGCCAGGCTGGGAATAGCAGCTGCTGGGCTGCCCGGGCCAGAGCTGGGAAGAGAAATGAGGATATCTGTGTGTGGGCAGCGTGGGGAAGGGCAGGCAGAGAGGAGGGGAGGGCAGCGGGTTTGCGGAGCGGGGTGGTCCTCACTGGAGCTCTCTGGTGGGTGTTGTGTCTTCAGCTTGCTGGAGATTACAGCTCTGGTATGGAAAGCTGCTTCAAAGCCCAGTTTATTGTCTGGAGCCTGAAGATTTAGGTCATTTTATTCACAATGAATTTATTTATCAATTGGCTAAAAACTGCCTGTGCCCCATGGGTGGGAGCCCAGAGCTGCAGTGCAGGAATGGGGTGGGAGCTGTGGGGCTGCAGGCAGAGCAGGAGGCCTATGGATGGCTCAGGGCTTATCTCTGCAGCACCTGGGGCTGGCCTGAGCTCACTTGTGCTGACTTCCTCCTAACAGTCACCAAAAATCATAGAATTGCTCATAATGGAAGAATAACCAGAGCTCTTATGCCTGTGCTGGGACCTGAGTCGCCCTGGGAGGTGGTGTCCCAGCTCCAGGAGCAGCAGCAGAGCATGTGGGTGCCTTTTTGGGCAGGTTTCCCCTGAATGGAACATAATGCTGTGCTCTGAACATTCTCCTCTCTGCCTTTCCTCCTTGGCCCCTTCTTTCCCTGTACCATTTCGGGTGGGGCAGTGGGAGCCCTGGCTGCTCTGCGGGACCGAGGATGGGGAGGGGGGTAAGTACCACCCTCAGCCAGCAGCTCTGTGCCTGGGGGGTGGGTAATGCAGATCTCTGATGTTCACCGTGGCACATAACCCCAGGAAACCCCCCTGGGGTTAGGGATTTGGCTAGGCACCCCCTGTTTGTTTTCCCAGGTTTCTCCATGGGGTGCTTTACCCCGGGAAAGTTTTGGCCAGCAAGCTTGGGGGGAGGGGAAGATAAGGCTGATTGAAATCCCCAAAGTAGTTACAGCTGGCTGCAAGCTGTGTGTGCAGCCCCACAACACACCAGTGGTGACCACTGCTCTTGCTCAACGTGCTGGGGCTGGGTAAAGCTTGGGGAGCACGAGCCAGCCCTGGTCCTGGCATTGCTTTGTGCAGGGGCTGTGGGGGGCAGGAGTGGAGGGGCAGCTTAGCCACACTCTGTTGGGGCTGCAGGACTGAAGGGGCCAATGGTGTGGCTGGTTTGGGGCAGAAATGAGAGTTATTTGCCTTGGAGCCATCCCCATTTGCCTGCATGGCTGCAACACCATGCAGGGACCAGGAGAGTGGTCACAGCGAGTGGAGAGGGGATGGAAAAGGCTTTGCTGCCCCAAATGCTGCTGGGTAGAAGCCCATCACTGCCCTGTGGCAAAACCTCATGGGTGGAGCCAGTGAAGCAGATACCCATGCAGCATCAGGGGGTGTATGGGGCTCTGGGTGCCCTCAGGGATGGCAAACTGGGGGATAATTCATCAGAAAAGGAAACATCCATCCATTCACAGAGGTGTCCTGGAGCCCTTCAGGCAATTCAGCATCCCCAGCTTCTGTGGAGCAGATGTGGTGCAAATGTGGCTCTGCAGGAAGGAGCCAATGCTGCTGCCTAAATCCCTGCACAGTTCATTTATTTTTCTTCCTCTTGTTGGCTGCCCCCCCGGGGTCCCCAGCCCAGCCCTTCCCTCCCTGCAACTGTGGGGCAGCAGGGACGTGCCCTCCTTCCCACGGCTCCCACAGAGGGATGCAGAGCCCTGGGGCTGCAGCAGTGGGAGAGGCATGGGAAGGTTTGGGAAGAGGTTTGGATGTAGCTGGTTGAGAGGCTTCAGGCAGGGCAGAGGGCAGTGCTCGTCGTGCCTGCCCACAGGTCTGTAGGGAGGCCAAAATTGCTGGCTCAGCTTGGCTTAACTCTGAAATGAATGGGCAGTCTGGGGCCCAAGGCATGGAGTGAGTTTTGGCAAGTCTCTGTGACCCCTGGGATCCTGCCTTGACCAGGCTTGGTGTGTGTAACTGCTCACAGGGTGAGCAGGATGGGATGGGGAGGGCAGGGAGACCTGTCTCCTGTGTGATTTAGTCTGGGTGATCCTGCTCTGGCAGGGGGGTTGGACTAGATGATCATTCAAGGTCCCTTCCAACTCTGAATGCTCTGGGATTCTGTGATCCTGCATCACTTAGTGTGGGGCTGGGCTGGTTCTGCCCATGACCCTGAGGACTAAACCCAACACCCAGCCTCTGCCCTCCAAAGGACAAGGAGAGCTTGGCCTGGCCAAGCTGCCAGGAGTTGATATTCCTTGGTCCTCACACACAAAACCTGTGAAAGGAAGAGAGAAAGGCAGGTATTTTCATGGCTTGACTCTCCTCTCCTGTGCCTTGTGCCTTAGGCTTTACCTGTTTCCTGGTCCTGGCAAGCCAGAGGGCTGCTACAGCCAGTATCTTAAGGATACTCTCCAGAAGCTCCAGTATCTGTGTGCTGGAGCTCTAGGAAGCATCTGGTGGGATGTGGGTGCTGGTCCCTCTTCACCAGCACCCAGGAAGGGGTGCTGAGCTGTGTGGTTTTCAACTCTTCTGGTAGACACAGCAATACCTGGTGTGTAACCTCTGTCCTACCCACAGGGACCCCTTGCTGGAGCTGAGGTGCTTTATGCATGGTTTGGGTGGAGGTCCTGCCAGTTAACAGGACCATAAAAGACCACAGGGGCATTGCAGTGGCTGCTTCTGCCAGTCCTTACTTAGCTCCAGTAGGATTTTCCTAAAATTCCCTCCCCTTGCATGGTGGAGCTGATTTATACTGAGTTGCCCAGTGTCCTGGCAGGACATGTCTTTCCTTGCTAGAAGGCTTTCCCTTGGTGAGGCTGGAGGTGCAGCTGGTTTCCCCATCGCTCTTCATCTACTAAAAGAAGTTTGCACCCCAACCCTTGCTGGAATGACCCCAAGCTCTGGATCTGGGCTCTGTTCTGGAGCTTCTCCTCACTGATGCTTCTCCTTCAGGATCAAAAACATGACTGATGGTCAGTGCCCCAAGAATGCTCCCAGTGCTGCAGGGATGTGGGGGGACCTGGGGCCCCAGGGCCATGCTGGAGGCAGCAGTGCTCTCTGCTCTGGGCTACCAAGATGGGGTCAGAAGTGAGCTGTATCCTGCACAGCCAAAACCCCAAACCTACAGGGCCCTTGGACCTCTAAGAGGCTGTTGAGTATCACAGGGCAAAGCCACTGCCTTTATCTGCAGATCAAGGCCTGGGGAGGAGGGAGGCTCTGAGCAGTGCTGGGGTCACTGCAGGGCTCTTCGGGGTGCTGGGGCTCAGCTCGGCGGCTGCTTTGTGCTGGCTGTGGTGAGATGAGGCTTTGGGAAGCTGCTGAGGAGCGTGGGGCACAGCCAGGGGCACGTGTTGCTGTGGGTCAGCAGGAGCTGCCTCCCCTCCTCTGGTACCTGTGGGGCACCCAGTGGGATGTGAAGTCTGGAGCATCCCCTAGCAGTGTTCTTTGGTCCTTGTAGGAAATGGAGACAAGACTGGGGGGAGGGGGGGAACCTTGGTGTCCTGCAGGTTTGTGTCCAGGAGAGCTGCTCTGAATACATCCTGTGAAAGGATCTCCTCCCACTGGACCAGAATGTGTGATCTGCTGGTGTGATGTCAGGTCTGTGGGTGCTGTGAAGCTGGGAGTTAGGTGTGACAGAGCCAAAGAAATGAATCCCAGAATCAAAGGATGCACCAAGAATGCATGGTAGGGCTGAAGAAATGGGGGGTTAATTCACACCTAAAGCCAAGCTCTGCTTCCTTAGAGGTGATGGGCTCTCCAGCAGCTCCTCCAAGGGTTCCTGATGATCCATTGGGAGCTTATTCAGTAGCAGCTACTAACCACCTGTCCTCCTGGCCTCTGTCATGTGTACATGGACACATCCTGAGTGCCAGTCTCTGTGCTTATATATGTGTATATATATATATATATAGTGAAATCTCTGGGGGAACGTTACATCCCAATTGGAATTCCATGCCTAAGTACCTTCTAGGGTGCATGTCTTGGCTTTTCTGTGTCTCTGGACACAGCACTGCCCCATTGCCCTGAAGCTGGAAGCTCTTCAGGTACCAAGAAGTGCCCTGTCCTGAGGAGTGGGATGATGGGAGGAGCTGGGAACAAGGGAGGAAGGGGCTGGGTGCTGTGCTGGGGGCCTGCAAGCTCTGGTGGAGTATTAGTCTGTAGAGAGCCTCTTGGCGTTGGGATGGGGCTGGGTGAAGATGCCCAGCACAGGTGTATTGGGCCTGGGGCAGGAGCTTGCATTGCACCTCCCACACCATCAGTGGCTGCACCCAAAACCCAGCTGTCCCTGCCACAGCGTGCCCCAGTCGTGCTGCTGGGAGCACCCAGGGGCTGGGCCAGGCACATCCCTTTGCCATATGCACATGGGCTGGGGCAGAAGCACCTGCTGGGACAGCCTTTCCCAAGCAAGGACCACGCACAGACCATGGCATCCTTGTTCCCCTGGCCTCTAGGTATTAACAGAGGGACATGGGAGTATTAGTGCAGCTTCTCTCATGTCATGAAGGAGCCCACCACAGGCAGACCTCATGTTCCAGCTTAGCACAGCCAACCTGGTAGCTATTTTGCTGTAGACACCTTCTGTAGAAGGGAAGAGAAGTGTTTCTCCCAACAGCAGGTTAGGACATCTCATCTCCAGGTCCAGCTCCACCTTTCCTGTTTCTCTCTCCAGCAATTAGGCAGCTTGAATCCATCCAGCCCTTCATCCAAACTCCTCCATGAGCTACAGGATGTCCTGTGAGATTACTGACCGCTTGAATGAGGGGTTTTCTTAGCTGGGGGGAGGCTGAGCAGCCCCCAGAGAGCTCCCATGCCTGGGGAAGAGCCTCTTGCCAAGTCGTAGGAGGAATTCCCACGTTCCTGCTCCTTCCCTCTGGCTGCCAAGTGCTTGTCCTGTCTGCAAAAGCTGATCTATTCGGTTGGATTTAACCTTTGCTCAAAGAAGTGAACAACAGAGATCTTTTACTTTGGGTTTCTGGGTGTAAATGCAGGATTCAGCCAAGGGTTTGTGTGTGCAACACAATTCAGGGCTGGGAAAAGCTGGAGGGGAGACGGAGTTAGGCTTCGCTTGGGTGAAGTCCTTTATGGCAGGGACTGGGAGCCTGTGGAGACATTCATAGACTCATAGAATGGGCTGGGGTGGAAGGGACCCCAAGGATCATAGAGCTCCACCCCCCCTGCCACAGGCAGGGCCACCAACTTCCATGCCTGGAGCTACACAAGGTTGCCCAGGGCCCCATCCAACCTGGCCTTGAACACCCCCAGGGATGGGGCACCCCCCCCCTCTCTGGGCAGCCTGTTCCAGCCCCTCCCCACTCTCTCTGTAAAGAACTTCCCCTAATATCTTATCCAACCCTTCCTTCCTTTAGTTTTAATCCATCCCCCTTGTCCTGCCATTGTCTATCCTTTTAAAAAGTTGAATCCCCTCCTGCTTATAAGCTCCCTTCAGGGACTGGCAGGCTGCAATGAGGTCCCCCCCCAGCCTTCTCTTCTCCAGGCTGAACCAGCCCAGCTCCCTCAGCCTCTCTTTGTAGGGCAGCTGCTCCAGCCCTCTGATCATCCTCGTGGCTCCTCTGACCCCTCTCCAACAGCCCCACATCTTTCTTGTATTGGGGGCCCCAGCTCTGGACACAGGACTCCAGCTGGGGCCTCAGGAGGGCAGACATTACCCTTCCTTCCTGCTCTGACAACCCCCCAAACAAGGCTTTAGGTGTCAGCCAGACCTTCTGTTTCAGTAGAAACAAAAAAGGCTGCCCATGGGCTGTGGGATTTCTCACACCCACAGTCGCAGCAGGTGCTGTCTGGACACACGGACACGCACACGCTGCTGTGCTTTCTGTGCTGTTCGACTCCAGCAGTGGGGAGTGATGGGCTTTCCAGGACCACAGGACCCCAGAACGTGTGCCCCATCACCCCAGACCCAGCAGTGAGCCAGAAGTGGCCCTGATCAAGTCAGCTGCATGGCAGAGCATTGTGTGGCCTCCGAAAGGCAGGAATGACCCTGTCTCTGAGGGGATGGGATTTGGTTTTAATTAAGTGGATGCCTGTGATGGCCCCACAGGGGTGGGGAGAAGCTGCTGATGGAGTGAGGTGCTTGGGGGGGAGGGTGTTGCTTGGGAGTGGGCTTGCAGTGGGCCCCTGGAGAGGTCAAACCTTAGGAGTATTGGCTGTTCCTGCACCAGCAGTTCCCTCCTGGAGCTGAAGCTCTGGAGAAGCAGCAGAGGCAGAAGTTAAACTGAAGTCTTTGCTGTGAACACATGGAAACAAGATGCTTGTGACACACTGAAGAACCAGAATTAAAGTAGTTTCCCCCCAAATGACAAGCTGTTGATGGGAAGAGGTGCAGCCCATGGCACTGCAACCAGCCCAGGGGTTCTGACCAGTGCTGTAACCTCATGGGCCTTATTTTTGCTGTTGCTTTTTGCCTGTCTGTGTAAATCTGCTCTGCCATCAGCGCCTGCCCTCAGCACTCCCTGAAAACTGCCCAAAAATTCCAGCTTGGTGCAATTTAGGATACGCTCCAGCCTGCTCTGAGAACATCTGGGATCTGTGCACTGGGTGATATTAATCACAGCACGAGCTCAGCCAAGTGTTAAACAGCAGAGCCCTCCCACCTCCCCCCTGCAAACGAAGCTTGGTTCAATGTTCCAGCAATAAAATTAACCTAGCAGCCTGGGCAGGCAGTGATCTGGCAGGAACAACTGCTGTGTGGGATGAAGGGATGAAGAACGCTCTTAAATGGGCCAAGAAACCATGTGGTCCTATGACTTTTTGAAATCCCTGCAGTGTTTGAAGCTGTTTTCTAGTTCTCATCTGAATCCATGGCTGTTCCTGCAACTGCTCCCTCTCTCCTGGTATTTTGTGCTGGGGCTGTTACTGGTTTGGGTGTAAATGCTGCTCCCTGTTTCCAGGAAGATAATCACCCCCTTCCCTCACCCTGCTCTGCCCTCCACATAGCAAAGTGCTTCTCAAAGGGGAAGAGATGTTGTTTCTCTTCAGACAGAGGAATGGAGCTGCGGAGGCTGCTGAGGAATGAATCTGCTCACGCTGAGGGTGCTGGTGGTTTTGCTCCAGGAGACTTAGTGGCTTCCTTTAGTGTTGGGCAGTGAGCAGACAGCACTGGCACAGGGTGTGTTTTGGTTCCCCTTTCCCTTGGGTAACCACACGCCAGACAGTGGGCAAACCCCCATCAGCACCATGTTCAGCCTGGAGAAGAGANAGAACTCTTGTGTGGGGCCTTTGATGTTGGAAGCTTTTACCCGCGTTACCCGGGGAGAAACCCGAGTGCTTTTCATGCCTGGTGGTGAGGGAGGCAGGGAGCCAGGAGGGGTTTGCTTTGTGAGCCTTCTCCAGAGGGAATTGTGCAGAACTTTCCAGGAGCTGAGGGGAGACTGGCTGGGGCAGCGGCTGAAATAGGTGTTGAAGCATCCTTGGCTCCTGAGGACACCAGGCAGCGTGCTTGTCATCCTTCCTGTAATCCTTGGCTGAGTAAGTGTCCCTGCTGAGCTCTCCCCAGCCTCAGGGAATAAAAACCCGTGGCAAGGGCTGTGCTGGGTTCCCCACAGCCCTGCCAGGGGGTCATGGAGGGGGCAAGCTGGAGCCCTGCCTTGTGCGATGGGTGCAAGGGAGGTTGGAGGGTAAGGAGGGGAAAAAGAGAGCAGGGGCTTAGCATGGGGAAAATCCTAGGGGGTGATGCAGGGGNGGAAATACCGGGCAGGTGATGCAGGCATCGGCACGGGGTGGTGGGCGGGGGGGCGCAGTAAATGCTTTGTCGGGGCCTGTGTGAAGGGAGGAGACTGATCCTGTTGCTCTGGAGATGTGCTGGGCTGTGTAACTGCCTGAGCAGGCAAGGGGAGGGTGACAGTGGCTGGTGCTTGGTCCTGGACGTGAAACAGTGTGGCAGTAACCCCAGTGATGGAGGGGCAGTCAGCTCCCAGCAGGCTGGGACCCCGCTGTGGGCAGGCTGCCCTCACCCTGTTCCTGCAGCCCTGCAGTGAAAAGGGACCCAGGCAAGGGTAAGAGCGTGCCTGTGAAAGGCTCCAGACTCAATTTGGGAGCCCTGCCCCAGCCAGAGGGGCCAGCTGTGGTTGTCTGCCTCCGCACAGGCAGTGGGAAGGGGCCGTGGCAGCCCCATACGTGGCTGCATGGGCTTTGCTGGCTGCCTTGGAGATGCTCTTGTGTTGCTTCCCCTGGGAAACATGTTTCTGCAGCATCGCAGGGAGCTTGGCTGGTGATGTGAGGGGGGTGACAGACTGTGATCATCTCTCTCCTGGGTTTCTGCCCTGGAAGCTGGTTGTGAACTGATGAGGAAGGAATGGCCCCTTGATGACAAGAAACACCAGGAGATTCCTTCCCCAGTGAGCACTGGGGAAAAGCCAGTCTCCTGAGCACCCTTGTGAGCACTGGTGGGTGGCGCAGGACACCGGGGCGAAGAGGCGAGGTGCCCATGTGGCAAGTGCCCCCCAAAAGCTCCTGTCTGGAGCAGACAGAGGGCTGCAGTGGTGCTGGGAGCTGTGACCCTTCATCGCTTTCATAGATGCAGTCCATGATTTTCCATGTTGAAAGCAAGGTGCCTGTGTGGCCACAGTGCTCACGAGGAGCCCCATGGTGGCATCCTGGATGTATCTGACCTCACAGCCATTGCTTTGTGAGCCTTCTCCAGAGGGAATTGTGCAGAACTTTCCAGGAGCTGAGGGGAGACTCGCTGGGGCATATAGCGACCAGCAGAGAGCAACAGGCAATTCGATATGAATTTGAGGTGAAGCCATTTTATTGGGTGAAATCACACCGATTCTAGACCTTTGTTACTGCAAACGTGGCAAGCTAAAAACCTGCTCATTGGTTACACACACTGTTCACACCATATAGATTGGTTAGTGATTATAATGAGTTCTGATAAAGCAAAATATTGTTAGTTTACCTTTAATACCTAAAAGTATCCCCACACCTGCTGGTTTGACCCTCTTGTTATGGTTGGTTCTTAACATGTTCCGTTACTCCCAAATCCCTTCCCATAACTGCTGCTTTGTTTAGGGCAGCCTGTACCCCTATCAACAAGGCCTCTGTGTTTTGAGAATGTGATTATTAGGATCCTCTCAGCATGAGTAACTTTTCCTCTCTCATGGGAACAGAAGAATATTGTCAGGGCCTAAATCTTGGGAGAAGAGAGCTAGGCCGCGGGCAGGCCTGCGGCCTTCCCCGACAGGGGCAGGGGCTGAAATAGGTGTTGAAGCATCCTTGGCTCCTGAGGACACCAGGCAGCGTGCTTGTCATCCTTCCTGTAATCCTTGGCTGAGTAAGTGTCCCTGCCTGTATATTCTTGCTCGTACACACTAGCCATAGCTCAACATGTGCAGATGTGGCAGGGAGCTGATGGCTTGGTGGCTAGTAACCCAGCACCGGCGGTTCCTGGACAGCCCTCCTTTGGGAATCCAGAGTTCCCCTTCCTGAGCACGCTGGAATTTTTACAGCCTGGGGGTTTAAATGCTGTGATTTCCTTGTGGCTGTGACACTGGATCCAGCCCTATCACAGCTCTGGTGGGGCTGAGCAAATCCCACTCTGCAGACCTGTTAGTGAGAAAGGAAAGGAGCCTTGTGCTCCTCTGGAGCCTGCTGGGTGCTGTGACTTTGTATCTGAATGCATGATACTTTGATTTATCTCTTCAAATTTGGCAGGGGCTGTGGCAAAGGTGGCTCCTTCATTACCGAGTAACAAAAACTAGGCTCAAAGAGTTAACGTTGCAACTAGAGCTCGGTGGCATCCTTGGGGTGCCTGTTTGGAAATCCCATGGGCAGTGGGTACGTGGTACCCATTTCGAGGTACCAGGAGGGTGTGGGGATGGGGGAGTGGGAAGGGGCCATGGCAGAGGGGCCAGGCTGGCAAAGCCCATTTGCTGCAGGGGGGTAGCTGTGGGGGCTGTGCTGTAACTCAGAGAGGGACACAGTGCTGTGGGACGTGTGCCCAGACATGGGCTGGGAAATGAAGGCAGAGATGGTTCATCCACATCTGGAGTGGGTGTGAGCACCATCTGGTTCCCAGCAGCATCCCTGGCTTTGCCCCCTGGGTCTCTATCCCTGTGGAGAAGAGGCAGAGCTCTGCTGTTAACTCCCTGAGGCTCTTTGGCTTGTGCCAACTCACCCTCATCATCCTGACACATGGTCCCCAAAATGACTAGCAGTGTCAGGATGCTCGTGGGTGTCTGTCTGTCCACTGCCCCTTGTTGTGTGTCCTCCTCTCCATGCATTCATTGCCACTGGTGATCGCTGTGGCAGAGCATCACCCTGTGGGAATTTGGCACTGGTGCTTTCTCCAGTCCCAGATAAATCCCATAAGAACCATACTGGGGTCTGGCTGCTCTGGGGTCTCTTTGTGACCATCAGGCCCTGCTTGGTCATCTGCATCCCCCCCACCGTGTCCTGCTGCAGGGGCACTGCCTGGGTCCAGCCACCTCCACCCTTCTCTGCCTTCTCACAAACTTGTGGAAAAGTGATTTCCCATTTCCTGGCCCCATCCCAAACTGGGTTTACACTCACTGCAGTTGCAAAACTCGCTGGAGGGGCCTGGCTGAGCTGAGCTGGGCTGTAAAAGCCACATTTTCTTTGGGAATGGGATTAAGGCCCCTTCTTCTGCTGGGCGGATGCGGGTGACATGAAGTCGCTCTTTGTCCTGGGTGGTATTTCTGGCCCAGCTGCAGAGGGTTAACCCTTTCTCATCCCACACAGTCAGGGTGACCAGTGGCCCTTTGCTCAGCAACGGGGACCTTTTCCTCAGTGGCTGTGGGTGGGAGAGCTGCAGGCTGTGTCCTGCCCCGTGCAGCCGGGGCTGAAGTGGCAAAGCCTTGGTGCCTGGCACAGGGACCTCACTGTATGTGGGATGGGGACCCTCCTAATGCTGCTTTCTGCTGCCTGTGGCATTTTTCACCTCTTTATTCCCCCAGATAAACTGGGAAAAGGGGAATGCACCCCAGTCCTGCACTGGGACCGGAGCCATCTTAATGCTGGGACAGCACCAGGCTGTCTGGATGGCACAGAGGGACATGGGTGGGACATGGAGGGGACAGAAGTCACAGGGAGCAGAGAGAGAGAGCAGGAGAGATGCTTGTCTGCTCCTGGGGGAGCAGTTGCTGTGTCAGCAGTGCTCCCTGGGGTGCTGGTGCCCAGCTAGGCGAAGGAGCATCCTTTGGGTGGGAGAGCTGGAGGACTTGGTTGCTGGGGGCAGGGCTGGCTCTCCTGCAGCCCCTCCTGTGCTGTTATCAGGGCGGCTCCTGATAAGAGCAGAGCAGGGATTTCCCCACAGGGATCCTGCACCATGTCAAAGTGGCACCCAGAGGAGCTGGCCTGGCAGCGAGGGGGCCTTCCAGGCCACAGCTCTGAATTCCCCCCCTGCCCTGCTGGCATGTGGTGGCCCTGAGGCTGGTGGAGGGGGTGCCACCATCTCCCAGATCCGAGCCCAGGAGCAGATGGGAACCGAGCAGCACCCGCTGGCTGTGCAGGGAGCTGTGGGGAAGCCATGCATGTCCCTCCCACCCGTCCTCCTCCTCCCCCTCATCCTCCTGACCTTTCCCCATGGAAATACAAAGCACTATTATCTGTAGGAAAGCACCTCCATCCGAGGAGACAGCTGGTGCTGCAAGCAGCTCGCTGGGGATGGCTCGCTATTAATTATGCTGCAGGAGACAGCTTGGCAGCTTGAATGGAGTTTTCCTTCTATTCAAGGTTAGGGTGCCCTAAATTCTTTCTTCTTTACCTCCAAAGGGAATGTATAGGTTCAACAGGGGAAGCACACAAAGGATGGAGGAGGACCCTTTATGCACAGCTTGCACAGAGCCATATCCATCGTGCTGCTGGGGATCTGCCTGTGTGTGTGGAAGGTCTGCACAGACCCTCAGGACACCCCAGCACCCACTTTGCAGCTTGGTTTATACCAGGTTGATGCTGTGACCCCTGGGGATGTCACTGCCTGGGCAGCTCTGGAGCATCCTCATGCCACTGCCCGGGCATCAACCCATCTAGAGAGGAGATGCCACTTTTGGGGTGAAATGGAGTTAAAACTACTGACCTGGGTTTGCTTGAGCTGTGGGTGACTCAGGCAGCTGAATGTTCCACTCCATGCCACTCCACCTTGCAGAGGGGATGTGTTCCTACCAAACATCCTCTGCCCTTGCTGCTGAGTCTGTGTTGACCATGCTGTTGGTGGTGAGAGAAACAGAGGGCAGTGGTGGAGGAGTGCTGGAGCCCTGTGAGGTGCCCCTCGGTCTGTCCTCCCTCTCTGCAGAGCAGGGTTTGGTGGAGCAGGTTGATGTACATGAGTTGGGTTTACCCTTTTGAGGATGATTTGTCCTTTGACCTAGTGTGTTTGAGGGGGTAACTCGTGGTCTTGAGGAGGAGGGCTGAGGATTGCTCCTGAAGGAGCAGCTGAAGGAGCACAGTGTGTTTCCTCTGGCAGGGCCAAGCTGTGCCATCCACAGGGCTCTCCTGGTGACTCTTGAGCATTTTGGTGCCAAGGCAGATGGGTCCCTGCTGAGCCAAACCTGTGCTCAGAGCTGTGGCGTGGCAGGAGGTGCCTGGAAGATGCTGAGTGCACTTTGTATCTGTCCAAACCAGCATGTCAGTGGCCAAACCCCTGTGGGGAGGGGGATGTTGGGAGGAATGGGAGGGGTGGGGGGTGTGCTTTGCTTTTTCCAAATATTTGTGACCCCAGAGTGGCTTCCTCAGCAAAGCCCATTCCCTCCTGGAAAATGATGGATTGCTCAAGCACAGCAAGGAGCCCTCCTGCCTTCTGTGCTCAAGTGCACAGACACTGCAGATCCTCTGCAGAAGAAATGTGCTGGAGGAAGGGACACTGCTGCAGGGTCACTGCTGGGATGCCACACTGGGAAGTGAGGCATGGCCTCCCTGGGGATGGGATGTGACGCCAGGAAGCGAAGCATGGCCCCCCCAGGGAGCAGGTGACTCACACCAAGGACACTGTGCCAGCTGCATGCCTGCTGGCTGATGGCAGCCTGTGAAGTGATTCCTTCCTTCCCTCCTGCAGAACGGGAACGGGCTGGAGGTGTCTGGCCAGAGGAGCAGTTTTGGGAGCAGTGGGAGTGGGACCAGTCCTGGTGCTGTGTGTGACATGGGGTCAGTGAAATGACTGTGGGTCAGTGATGCTGGCAGGTTCTGCTGCCTGCTCCTGGCCAAGGCATGGAGGGAGTTGGGGGTGGTTGCTCCCTGTGCTGTCTCAGGATGTCCCAGCCCTGTGTGAAGGAGCCTGCAGGTCTCCAAAATGTTCCCAGCAGCGTCTTGCACCCCATGGTACCTGCTGCTCCACTGCTGACTAGGGAGATTTAAACCACCAGGTAACTCCTTTCATGAAGGAGCCGGTGTGAGACCTGCAGAGATGTCTCACAGACATGGGCTGCTGAAAGAAGCAGCCCCATGCCAAAAGCAGGGAGCTTGAAAGAAAAAACCCAGCATCATTGGTAGACTTGGGAGTCCAGTACAGCCAGAAGGGAAGAAACATCAATGTTCTGTAGCTCTTACAGCTCAGACCTCCTCCTGCAGAGTTACCCAGCATGTTCAGAAGGGACCACAGCAGCTGGCCTGCCAGAGCCCTTCCTGGGTGGTAACACCAGCAGACCTGCAGCCAGGCCCTTAGAAAACTGTCTGCCTCTGTTACAAGTGGTGGGTGTCCCTTTTGGTGTCTGAGAAATTAAATTGTGGCCCTGGGTTCTGCAAACCCCTGTCCTTTTCCTGGTTACGCTGCCTTCCACTGAGCTTGCTGGTGCTTTGCGGAGGTCTCTGGCTGTGCTTTTCCTTCTGCTATTGATCTGGGATTATAAATACGGCTGGCAGGGTTTCCAGGGTCATTAAGGACTTGCAGGTGGTCAGCATTGCTGCACTATTAAAACAATAACAGTGATTTCCTAAGCCCTAGCAGTGCACTTTTACCTGGGATCCGTGGGGCGCAGTGCGGGTTGGAAATGTCCCTGAGAAAAATGGTCCAGCTCCTGCTCCCTGCTCAAGGGACTGGATGTTTCCTTGGAGCTGGGCAGCTTGGGGTGAAGCAGCCTTTGCCAGAAGCCCCAAGAAGCTTTTTGCATCTGCAGGTCTGGGTTGTCCCTCAGAGCCTGGGGATCTGTGGCTGGAGCTGGCCATGGGCAGAGCGTTGCCCGGCGCAGGGCAGAGCTGCGGCGCTGTTGGGGTGTTTGCTGGTGCAAGCTAGAGGATGGTGCTTGGGATTTTCCCCAGAACTGAGGTACTATGGAAACCACCCTCCCTGCTGATCCTCTCCTTCCCACACTGCTGACCTGCTCCTTCCTCTGCTGCCTCCTGGCCTTTCCTGAACCACCCATGGACCCACCTTCTCCACTGAGCCCTACCAGCCCTGTTCCAGTGCAGAGGCTTGTCCCCAGTGCCCCATGCAGCACAGCTGCCACACAGGGACCTGCTTCCAGCTGCAGAGATGTCAGAGAAAGCCATGCCCATAGGACTGCTTAGGCAGGCAGGAACCTTCTTACTTTGCATTAGTTCTAAGCCCTAGGACTGGATCTGTAGTTAGTTCAGATCCCTTGGTACAACATAAACCAGCAAGAGCGCCTGGCTAGAACTGCTCCTAACTCTGGGTTATTTTTCTTTCCAAGAGAGGAACAATGACTGTGTGATTTTAAAATTCCAAGGGGGGGATTTGGATCCAGTTCTTGGCTTGGTTGTGAGCTTTCTGCCTGACCCTGGGCGAGTCAGTCTGTCTGTTCCCCTGCACCGTAGGGGTAAGGCTGCTGCCTTCCTCTGCCAGTCCATCCTGCCTGTCTGCAGCCAGAGACGTGCTGGGGGAGCACAAGCCTGGTGGAACCCTGCTATTCACCAGCAGGAACAGAGATGCTCTTGTGGTACCGAATCCTGGAGGTGGCTGATTGTCACTCTGTGAGCTCTCTGCTGTGCAGGTGGCCCCAGAGCCATCGAGAGGACCCAGAGCCCGATGCACTTATTTGCTTTGAGGCCAAGGCTGCATCAAGGATGCTGTATTGTCCTGAGCTGCTCGCTCCCCCACCTTGGGTTGTTTCTGGGAAGGATGAGATAGGAGCTGAAACAAAATATTTTCAATTAATTAATCTGAAAAACAGCTTGCACACAGTGTGAGCACCCATCCTGCTTTGGGTGCCTCTGCAGAGCTTCACTGACCAAGGGAGGAACTTTCCTATGGGTTGTTTTTCTTTACTAAAGTATGTCCATGGCCACAGGCAAGGCTAAAGCATCCCCATGTTTTCAACGGGTTAAAATAACACCAGAAGAAAGATGTTGATTGATGTGGTCTAGCACCCTGGGCTCACCCCTTTGCTGCAGGTCTTGGTTTGGGCAAGCAAAGCCCATGCTGGATGCTTAACATCTGCCCAGCATTAGATGTGATTAATGTAAGGGCAAGGACATGATCACATCTTTGAAGCCATTCACCTGAGATCTCCCCTTGTTCTCTCTACAAGCACAGCACCTGGATGTCTGCAGTGGAGCTTTGCAAAGCTGGGATGAGCTGCTTTCCAGCTCTGCTCCTGCCTTTTTCCAGCTGACACAAGGCTGCAGGGACTCCTGAACAGACCCAGCTGCTGCTCTGGCAAGCCCAGTTTGGCATCTAGTGTTGGATTTTCCTGGAGATTAGGGAGATTAAACCACTAATGCCCACTGATAGGGGTTAAAGCTTTATTAAGTCATAAAAAGTGGTGTAATCCAGCAGAGAGCTACACACAGCTGCAGCGTAAGCAGATTGAGCTGGGTTTCCTGCCTGGGTGCTGGGCTGGAGGTTTCTCAGAAATGATATTTGTGGCACTTGCTGAAATGGGGGGGACACGTCTCACACCTTCTGAGCACCCATCCTTTCCAGGGTAGCCCACACCAGCCTTGCTGGGCATTGCAGGAAAGGGATGCTGCCCAGTCCTGGGCAGAGGAAGAGTGGCTGGTGGTCGGGAAGGGGAGAAGGAAGGGGACAGCCATGGGTAGTGGGACAGGGTGGGCTGTGGTGCCACTGGCATGGGCAGAGGGGTCTGCCTCTGCAGCAGGAGTTTGGCAGTGGCTGGTGATGCAGACACAGGTTGAAAAGGATGGGCAAGTGCTAGCCCTTGGCTTGCAGTGTGGGAAATGGAGTCAGTTGAGTATTGAGGACTGTGAATATGCAAATCTCTGTTAACCCTTTGTCACCTGCAGGCCTTTCCCTGAGCGTGCAGATCTGAGAACTGCAGGGATGTCCTGAGATCATAGGAGAGCTCAAAGTAACATGTCAGGAGCAGGGGTCTGAGAGGGGCAGGTTGGCTTTGCATCGGAGCGGTGAAGGGAGGGAGAGCCCCTGTGCCTGCTTCCCCAGGGCTTCCCATTGCTGCCAAACAGCACCAAGGGGGCTTCAACCCACATCAGGACCGGCCAGACCCTCAGACTGCTGGTGGGAGGAGCAGGGCTGGTGGTGCAGCCCACCTACCCAGGTCCTACAGCGGGGCCCATCCTTCCGCTGGTGGGAGAGAGGTGGTGGTGAAGCTCTGATGATCGAGATACAGGGCAGGAAGGGCTTGTGGAAACAGATAGTATCTGTAGTCTGCTGCGTTCACATGGTTTTACACAGCAGCCAGGCTGGTGGGTGTAGGACGTTGCTGGGATGTGAGATGCAGCCCAGGGGTCTTCAAATGGCTGTGGGCCAAAGCGACCCCACGGTCAGCAGCGTTAGCACCCACCTGAGGTGGGTTTTGGTCTCTGCTGGGGCAGTTTCAGGGTGCTCGAAAGCAAAAGGCAAATCTCAGCGCCGGGGAGTGCCAAAAGGGCCGGGGTCGGGCCGCCCCCCTGTCCCTTCTCCCTGGAGCAGCCTGCTCATCCCTTCTCATCCCTTCTCATCCCTTCTCATCCCATCTCCAGGAGAGATGGACAGCCGCGGGGTGCAGCCGGGCTCCTTCCCCCCGGGAAGCCCCAGCCCCGGGGCCGCGGGTGTCGGGACGGGCCGCTGCGCATCCTGCTCAGGCTCTTCTCTCTCTTCATCTCGCCGATCCCCCCGGCCCAGCCCGGGACCCGGCTCGTAGCGGCTGGGGGATGGAAACTGGCCTGGGGCGAAGCAAACTTCCCGGGAAGAGGCTCCATCCCCCCGGGCCGG
>VZTU01011412.1:125465-153692 GCA_013400835.1 Zapornia atra
GCCCCGGTTTGGAAGCCGGGGGCTCTGGGCACACGCAGCCGAGCCAGGGGCTGGTGCCGGGGTGCCCCGCATCGCTTTGGGGGCTGCGGGAGGTGGCGAGCCCTGCCTGCCTCTTTGTTTTCACAGCCTGGAGCTCTGCAGAGAAGCCATGGCGGGGTGAGAGGGGCTTGCTCTTGCCGTGGGGCTGGGAAGGGTCTACGCATCCTTCCCGCGCTGAGTGCCGTCTCCCAGGGTGGACAGGGGCTTGGGAGGGGGTTCCCTCCCCAGGGCCACCCTGGAATCGGCTCTGCGTGGGCACCCCGAGCCTGTCCGCAGGGAGCCAGGGCTGTGCTGACCGCCAGCATCACGCAGCACCGGGCCGGGTGATGGTGTGGCTTTTGCTGACATCGGTGTGTGGGAGAGTTCCCCCCACCCCCCCGCCAGGCTCGTCCCCAGCGAGGCAGGGCTGCTCTGGGGGTCAGCCCTTGCTCCATCTCCGAGGGAAGATGATGCTTACAGAGCTGGGGCTGCGTGGGCAGAGACCTCCGCCCGGGGCTGGGTTTGCAACATGGGAGCAGGCAAAGGCTGGGGGTGGGTTGTGATTCAAACTTCCGTGGGCAAACAGAAGGAGAACAGCGGTAACAACTCCTGGCAGGTCTCTCTGAAGTGGTTCAGAGCTGCTGCCTCACGTGGTTGGGGAAATGAGGATGTTGGGGCTGTTGGATGGTGTCTGAGCGGGACGGGGCGGTGGTCGGTGGGGCGGTGGTCGGTGGTCGGTGGGGTGGTGGTCGGCTTCACACCATACCTGGCTACCCCGAGGCTCGCAGGTGAGCTGAGCTCACAGGCAGTGGTTTGTGGGCAAGCAGGCAGAGCTGGAGCCATGGTTTGACCTCTGGGACGAGCTTGCTGCATCCCAGCCCAGAAACACCCGCAGCAAGCCCCCCATGGCAGCCGAAGGGTTAAGCTGCGAAGGGAAGCAGCTCTTTGGAGCTGCCTGGGATGCAAAGCCTCCATCTCTTGTAAATGAAAGAGTGATCCAGGGGTGAGCAGCAGAGGGGCAAGCTGCAGAGGAGCGTTTCCGGAGCGGGGAAGGGGAAGCACACAGCAAGCAGGGGCGGAAGCACAGGCCATGAGCAGGGATGGCTTGGCCTGTGTGGCTGCACACCGTGTGTGCCCACAGCTCACTTCCCTGCTGCAGCACTCACTCCAGAGCAGGAATTGCTGTTCCTTCTTGGATTTCTGAAAATGGGCTTATCCCCCTTGCATGAAAAAAAGTAATAATAACGAAAAGCCTTTGTGCCTGGAGCATCTTGCATGCTCAGGAGGCACCTGGCTGCCTCTCTGACAGCTCTGGTGTGGATTGGGTCTAAGGAAGAGTAGTTAAGCATCCTCTGCTATTTCTGGGTCGTGTCTGTTGGCACCTGGGTGGAAATACAAGCTGAGAAGGAAATGACGGCTTGGGAGGTGGGGCTGGGCTGGCAGCCAGCCTGAAACCATAGCCCCATGCCCAGGGAGGTGAGGGACCAGCTGCAGCTCGGGCAGATTGTGCTCACGTGGGTGCAGTCAGTGTCCCTTAATTACAGTCTGGTGCTGCAGGGTCTGCAGCAAGGGGTGCCCCGTGCTCCAGGATGGGCGCTGCTATGGGGCACTGGCTGCCCCTTCTCCCAGCCCCCCCAGTTTTGGACCAAGCCTTCCTTTATTGTCCCTGGTACCCACACATCTCTGTGGGACCAGGACGGATCCATTCAGCACGAGGGGATGCCACAGTGGCTCTCACCAGGCCAAGCGGAGGTGCCTGGGCCATGCTGGGTGTGCATCCAGCCCCAGCTTTGCTGCCTCCCACCCTCCCCACACCTCCTGTCCCCTTGGACCAGGAAACTGCAGCTTCCTCTGTGGGTTGGATCCATTTCCATAGGTCATGTGGGGAAGGACGGAGGGGCGTGGGGGTCAGGTGCACAAGGTCCCCGCTTAGGTGGTGAAGCATTTCTCCTCATCCTCAGAGCCCGGCAGAGCAACTGCACTTGCCTCAGCTCCAGGGAGGTTGGTACTGGTCCAGAAGGTCCATGGAAGTAACACTTCTCTCAGAGTCTCTTGCAAAATATCCATCCCCTGTTGCTTGAAAGATGCCAAAGCCTTTGTAGCCGAGCAGTTGCTGGCTCGGTGTGTGAGGGGGAGAGGCCCCAAAGGCTGTGCTTGCTGCAGTCCCGCCAGCCGACTGTAGCCAGGAACTATAAATTCACTCTTTGGTTCTAAAAGTGTCTCTGTTACACCCACCAGGCACAATTTTTGTAAGGCTGCCGCTCCCAAAAATCGAAAGGTTACTCAGTCTAGCCCTGCTCCCTCAAAAACATCTGTGGATGCTCAGCTGCCTGGGGAAGAGGTGGTGTTTTCACGCCCCGATAAACTGCCATTCACTGCTTTGAATCTTCTCTCTGGGTTTGTGTGAACCTGTCTGACACATCTGGAAGCCCGTGGTCTGTGCTGCCTGGAGCCAAGGCCA
This sequence comes from Zapornia atra, assembly GCA_013400835.1. Taxonomy (NCBI): domain Eukaryota; kingdom Metazoa; phylum Chordata; class Aves; order Gruiformes; family Rallidae; genus Zapornia; species Zapornia atra. Next base: position 127,945 of record VZTU01011412.1, read on the forward strand.
GTTATCCCATGTCCTGGTCCTCTGGGTGCTTGAGGCTCTATGGAACCGGTTGTAGGGTCATCAAAGGTGGCAAGTGCTTGGTGCTCTCTGTGTCCAAAGGATGTGGCTTTGAGTCACCCCAGCAAGCGTTAGCATCTCTCTGGGAATGTGTGTGTGTGGGGTGTAGATCGTTGGAATCTGGCTGCTGGGAGGATGGAGTGGGCAACAGTGGCAGTGGTGCAGCCTCCTGGCCTCTCTCCGGTGGCTCCGTGCAGCTCCAGTCCCTGCCCAGTCCCACTCCAGGACCAGCTGTACCCTCCTGAACCACCAGTGTCCTGCTCCCCGTGCATCACTGGAGCAGGGCACAGAGCTGCTGGGTCTACCTGGGACCTGGGCTACACAAGATGCTTCCAGTTCAGCCTTGAAAGGGTTATTTGACCTGTGTTTATCTGCAGGGGAAACACTTGTCCCCTTCCCCAAATCCTCACTGAGGACTCACAGCCCTGGAGTTGGGGTGAGCGTGCAGCCCCGTGCTGCATCCCCTGCTCCCAGCTGACCTGGGTTGTGGCCTCGTGGCATCAGCACAGCGTTTCTAAGCCCTCCGTTTGCTGGCAGCCCCTCACCAGTGAAAGCCCATCCCACAGCTGCCCGCAGGCAGCGTCCAGCTGGCTGGAGGAGCAGGGGGCTTCCTGGGGGGGCTCCCGGGGCTCCCCTCCCTGCGGGGTGCCTTTTATCTGCTCCTTCACAGATGTTGGGTTTGGCTTATGTCTGACGTGCATTAATTACAGCGCAACAGCCTGGAGTCTTTGGCAAAATCAGCTTTAGAGCAGCTGTCCTGAGTCAGCCCGGCGCCCTGGGTCTGTTCCCGCTCTGTGCAGCGCAGCCCTGATGCTCTCAGCATCTCCTGTGCCTGCATGGGGAGGGTTTCCCTGCCAGATGACGTTCAAACACGGCGCAGGCACGTGTTGCAACGTGCCTCATGTTTTATCTGGGAGCGCAGGAGCCAAGCCAGCACCCTGCACCCCTCCCCAGCCTCCCAGCCCAAGAGGAACGAGCAGCTGTGGTATGGTGGCACTGGTGAAGTTCTGGTGCACGAGGTGTTATCCTGCTCTTAACCAGGGACTTGGTGGTGATCAGGAATTCCTGAAGTGTGGCATGTTCCCTCAATCCATCCCTCCTTGCTGCGCTGGCACTGAGCACCACAAGGTTGGTGCTGTCCCTGTGGGTCCCACCAGTACAGGATCTCCCCGTGGTGCATCCCAGGGCAGCCACTGGTTTATTTCTAGGATCTTTCTTCTGCTCCAGTTTATTTCTAGGATCTTTCTATTTCTGACAGGCATCTGCCAAGAGTGCTCTCTGCCACCCAGCGCTGCCACCCCCTGTGCCTGTGCCCCAGAGTGGTCCTGTGGCTCAGCCGCATCCTGCCTTTGCTGGCACAGACCCCTTGGAGCCAAGTGGGACGTTTGAGCCCTTGCTAAGAAAAGACCAGCTGGGTGCTGGGAAGCTGCAAAGGAAAGTGAAGGTCTGGGTTGTGGCATTTCCCTTGGGAGTCTGCTGGTGCCACTGGGCCACTTGTGTCTTTGCATCCCCACTATTGCAGACCCTCCTGGTTGCAATATATTTTATTTCATTATATTTTTTTTCTCAAAGGGGTGCAGGTGCTGGAAGAAAATGTCCTTTGTATGGCTTTTATCCCCAGAGGAGCTGAGCTGGAGCAGTGTGGGCCGTGCCACCGGCTGTTTTGCTCGAGTGCATCCTGGGCGGCAGCGCGCCTGCGTGCTCCCTGGTGACAAACAGCCGCCTGCATCACCCGCGCTTCCTGTGGCTTTTGTCTTGCTAGGGGGGGTGTGGGGGAACTGGGACATCCCGAGCCCTTCTGGTCACACTGAAGTCAACACGGTGAAACAGCTGGGGACAGGTTTGCTTGCACATCTCCCCCAGCCCAGGGAGGGGGTCAGCCCCTTCTGCACGCGCTGCTGGTTGCTCGTTAGCGGGGCTTGATTAGACGAGCAGCAGCCAGGAGGTGCTGGAGATGCTCCTGGCCTTGAGGGTGGCTTTCTGCTTCTGTTTAATTTCTTCATTTCTCAGTGTACCTTATCTCACCAGGCTGCTGTCCTGTTGAGCCAGGGCTTGGGCTGGTGGTGCCCGCAGGAGTGAGAGCTGTTGCACAACGCAGCACTGCTGACAGTGGCAGCGTGTTTCCCACATGATTTAGGGGCATTTTGGGGTGCATTGAGGTGGTGTTTTTTTTCTTTCTCTAGTTGTGCATAGGGATATTTTCCACTTTGGGCCTCGTTATTTTGGAACAGTGCTGATGGGGGGGTCTGTGCCTGGTCAGCTTTGCAAGGGGCAGCTCTGCTGTGTGTTGAGACCTTGAACACGCGTGTGCCCCGGGGGAGCCTATTGCTGCTACTTGGGTCCGTTATGGTGTGTTTGCTCTTTGGCTTGAGGATCAAGGGTTGGAAAAAGATGTCCAAAGTGACCCAGCAGTCCTTGGGGTCAGCTCTGGGTTTGCTTTTATTATTATTATTATTTTAATTAGGTTTTCTGTCTCCTTAGCCTCTGTTTAGGTAGGTGGAAATGCTGCTGCGCTCGCAGGAAATGAGCGCTTCCGCCTTGCAGACCCCATCAGGCTCTGCTCTGATGCTGCTCCCACAGCTCCTGCCTGTCACTGGAGGAGAAGGGGTGACAGGCTTGTGTTTGGAGGAGCCCCTTTGGACCACCCATGCTCCTCCAGACAAATCCCTTTGAAGGGAGGGAGGGAGGCAGGGAGGGAGAGAGAGAGAGAGAACCAGGTAGCACCTCTCAAAGACCAGAATTACCAGCAAAGTGAGAAGATGAGCTGAGAGTTGTATTTCTGTTTGGAGGAATGAGGAGGGCTTTGCAATAAGTCCTTTGCAAATAATGATGGGTTTAGAATATAATAAATAATTAAAATTAATCATTGTAAAAAGCTTAACAAAATAAAATGCTTGCTTAGGCTGGTGGTTGCAGGGACCAGGCATCGAGCAACAGCAGCGGGATGGGGAGGACTCTCAGAAGCCTGTGTTCCTAAAACCCTCCTCCCTGCTTGCAGCAGAGGAGCTTGCCATGCATGGCAGATGCCTCCAGGACCTTGCAAGGACCACGTTGACCTCTTGTGTGCTCTGCCTTTGGTGTATTTGGGGCATCCTCTGTGGGCAGCATGGAGCGGCTGGGGCTGGGTGGGAGCAGATGCATCACCCAGTAGCGCATCGGGGGCAGTTTGTCCTTCCTGGTGGCAGATGCTCCTGCCTGGTGCCTGGGGGAGTGGGTGGTCCCCCCAGTTTTGTTATGAAGGTCGTAGGTGTACATTTGCTTCTCCTGAAGTGCTTTGCTAACCTAGAGCTGTCTCACAGGGGAGGCAAGCGACCTGCTTCTGGGAAGCCGAAGGGTTTGTGTTGCTGGGTGGGTACTGGCAGTGTGAGAGCAGCATGGTGCAAGCTTCATGGCTGTGTGGGTGCTGTCTGGTGTGAGCCCTTCCAATGCAGATGCCTTGGGTTTTTTGACAAGGAGGGAGCTGGGGCCAGCAGCCTGCATGCTGTGTCAGCTAGAGCTTGAGGAAGGCACATGTTGGTGGATGCTGAGGAGTTTTCTCTGTCTGCAAAGCTATCCAGTTCCCTGAAACGTGGCCACCAGGCATTCCCACCAGCAATCCGGGCAGTGCTGTAATTACAGTGGTACAGAGGGGCAGGCAGGGCAGGCTGTGTTGGTCTGCAAGCCTTTAACAGCACTGCCTGGGCACAGGGCCGTGCTGCTAAAAGCCTTTGTCACTCACTAAACAAATTCCTGGACTCGTGCCTGGGCTTTCTCAGGGCTGAGCCCCACTCTGCAGCGGTGGATCAGCTGCTCATGGGACCTGGTGCACTTGCTGCCCTTTGTAGCAGCATCCCTTTGCTGTGGCAAGCTTGGTGATGTGGGCAGGGATCAAGGTGAAGCCAGTACCTTCAGGAGGGGAATCCCAAATCTAATGTAACGACAGGTGAAGGAAGATCCTGTGTGCTCCTTGCCTTTAGCCACCTGGTGCCCCGAGTCCCCACTTTGCCCTTCATTCCTGCTTGGGATACAACAAGCAGCTCCCTTCATTCCCTGCCAGGAGCAGCATCCCAGCGTGCTTGGCACTGCCTACCCCCCCTGAGCAGCCTCTCTTTGCCTCCACAGGTCCAGAGGCCGTTTCCAGCCACGTTCCCGGCATGACGGACGCTTCGCGGGATGCCGGCCCCAAGGCGCCGGCGCCGACACGGCCGGAGAAGCCGGCTGCAGACTTTGGCTACGTGGGGATAGACGCCATCCTGGAGCAGATGAGGCGGAAAGCCATGAAGCAGGGCTTCGAGTTCAACATCATGGTCGTGGGTGAGTCCTCCCCAGCGCCAGCTGCCTGCAACGTGCTCGGCCAGTTGGTTTTGTTCTTCTCCATTGATGTTTGTCCTCTCTGGAGCCTCAGGAGCAGTGGTATAGGCTCAGCTTTGGGGGTCTTTGCCTTAGGAGACAGCAAACCCTGCTGCTGAGGAGCTGCCTTGAAGTCAGCTGCTGTTAAAGCTGGCGATGCGACGTGACCCGGGGTCCCATGCATCTTCCTGCATCTTGGGGTTCGTTTCCTAGAGGCACATCCTGGCAGGGAGTGACCTGAGGGGTGTCAGGACTCACCAAAGCTTGCAGAGAGCTCCCTTCCCACTCTCCTGGGAGCCCTGTGCTGGTTGGAGCAGTCAGAGGGCACATTAGGGCTTGAGGCGCTGCTGAGCCTTGACCACAGCCCTGACCCTTGCTAGCACTTCCAGCAATAAATTGCTGGTACGATCCCTGCCTGTGAGTTTTCTCCTATTTAAGAGATTGTGCTGAGCAGTGGCAACAAGTACCGGGGAGGAAATGCTGCCTGTGATTTACTGCTGGGAACTGAGCAGCCAGAGGGTTTGTGTGGCCGGGTCACTCAGCTTGAGCAGCTTCTACTACCTGTGGCTCCTCTGGGGACCTGCGGTGTGGCACAGGGGAACAAGGACATCCCAGAGGGTGTCCGCATGCAGGGAGGGAGGGATGGAAGGCTACATGTCCAAGTCCTGCTGCCTTCATGCTCCTGTTCATTCACTTTCTGGGTCTGCAGGGTGTGTGGGATGAAGGAGCTTTATTTCAGCTCGAGGCCACTGGCTGCATCACCACTGCTCTGGCTGCAGCATCTGCTGTGGGGTCTGTGCTCCTGCAGCCCCTTGGCTCCTGGTGCCAGGGACTACACCAGCTGCTCACCAGCAGAATGCTGGGTATACTGGAGAGCTGGGCGGGCACTGCAGGACACTGGGCAAGGGGGAGAAGGGGAAAGAAATGAGGAAAAGGGGAAAGAAACGAGCCTCTTTTTTTTCCCCAGCTATCTGTGTCTGGCCTGGCCCTGTGGAGCCCCTCGTGGGAGCTGGGCTGTGCTCCCTGGGGCCAGGCTGTGCAGGAGCAGCTCTCCCTGCCTGAATCTCCCAGGGGAGGTGCAGGGGGATAAGAAGAGTAAAGCCTGGGCCATGGCCTGTGCTGTGGTGATGGGGTCTCACCATCCCGCTTCCTCCTGTGAGGAGTTGTGTGGGGTTGCAAGTTGAGCAGGGATGCCCATGGGGAAGGAGCCCCCCCGGCCCTGGGTGGCTTCCTGGGCTTATGGGAGGGCCTGATAAGGCTGGCTAACTCTAGAAGAGCCACTGGTGTGCTGTAGCTTCCCAGCAGAGCTCTGCTCTGCCTTTCTCATTTTGATATTTTCAAACCCAGGTTGATCTATGGGGAGGACTCCCTGGGCTGGGAGATGGCTTCAAGCCTGCTCACTGCAGAACCAGTTCTTGCAAAGGTTGTTAACAAACCCAGCTCTTTGCTGCCAGGGGAGCAGTTCTGCTGGGGCAGCGGCTCTAGGCACTGACCCTGGGTGTCTGCAGGTCAGATTGCATGAGCTGAGCCCCCATTTATTTCCCTGCCACCCCTCTGTGAGCAGGCTGTGCCGCAGCAGCACCCCAGCTTTCTGCCTCGCAGATGTGGAGGGATGTTGAGGAAAGGCTTTGCCTTGGCAGCGCTGTGTGTGGTATGAAAGCCCGAGCTGCAGCGTGCCTGGAAAACATTGCTCTTCCCTTGGCAGGCTCTGGGCTGGCTGGTTACAGACTGGGGAATTCATGGCAGCGTAAACAAGCCGAGCTCTGGCCTCCCCAGCAGACACAGGGATGCAGGAGGAGCAGCACCTCACAGGGTGCCCCGTGGGGAGGGGATGCTCTGCTGGGGCTGGGACATAGCAGCCAGTCCTTGTCCTGCTGTATTTCTCCAGGGGATGGTCAGGCTTCTAGGGGTTAGTTTGGCTCCTTTACTCCCACCGAGTCTAAGCCATGAGTCCTTCCATTGCAATCCCTGTTTTGTAGGTGGGAGATGCAAGGAGGGAGGTGCCTTCTGCATGGGAGGTGGGAGTTGAGCACCGCTCCCAGGCTGGCATCACTGTCCTTGCACCATGTCCTTGTGATGAGGCTTTTTGAAAATCTTCTGCCCTGTGTTCCAGGGCACCTGTTCAAAAAGGTTTCAGCAGCCTGACTGAAGCTCTAGGCTGAGGTCAGCTTAGTCCCCTGAGGCTGGTGGGACAAGAAAAATGGCCAGAACGTTAAAAAAAACCCCAAAGCACATGTGTTTTCAGGTGGCAGAGGACAGGGACCACCAGACCCCAGCCTGGTCCACGTGTCTCTTCTGCACCCCAGCTGTGACAGTGGCTGGTGAAGGGGGTTTTCTTGCCCTGGATTGTGGCGTGCTGTGGGTAGCATTGCAAGCTCAGCTCCCAGTTGCTCTTTGAGCAGGGAGTGGGATGACCAGGAGGTGATTCCCAGTGCTGATGGTAACTCTTGGCTTAGCACTGGGGGCCTCTGGCAGCCTGGGTGGGTCAGCGTCCTGGAGGATGGAGGTGAAATCTTTGCTGGCTTCATGCTTAGAGATACTCTGTGGTGCCAGTGACATGCTGGCAGCGATGCCATGCTAGCTGGCTTCAACATGGCTTGGGAAAACTGGGCTTGAAGGGGTCCTGTGGTGTGTGCAGGAGCTCTGTAGTGATTACAGGGGGCACAGGATATCTGCTCTAAAGCCAAGCATCTCACCCCCAGGTTTTGAGGAGTTGCTCTGTTTTCTTTGCTCTGGAAAAATTATTCTCCAAGCTCATGGCACAGCTGGTCTGGAGAGTTGAGAGTTCTGCTGTCCTTCCCACACAGACCAGCCTCAGCTCTGGGGGGTAAAGCTGGAAAATGCTTCTCTCTCAAAGCAGTTTTTTTCTGAAATTGTGGAATCTCATGTGCTTCCTGGGACGTTGTCCATGGGACTCCAAGGAGCTCCTGGCCTAGACCTGCTTCAAGGTGCCTGTGCAGCCAGCTGGTCCAGTTGCAAAAGCAAGTCCCATCTGGGAAACAGCAGCAGATGCTGCAGGGCTGAGGCTTGGAGGGCTTTTGCTGCTGCTAGTCCTGCCCAGCAAAGGACTCACCAAGCTGCTCTTCAGTCTTCCCTGCGGAGGAAGGTTCCTGGGCAACCTTGTGTAGCTCCAGGCCTGGAGGTTGGTGGCCCTGCCTGTGGCAGAGGGGTTGGAGCTCTATGATCCTTGGGGTCCCTTCCAACCCAGACCAGTCTATGATTCTATGGAGCTGGACAGGAAAGGCTGCAGGAGGGTGAAGGCACAGATGTGTGGGGATGGTCCTTCCTGGGACACCACGTGCCAGGATGTCACTGCAGCTCTTGAAACACCCCTGACAGTGTCTGCCTGTCCTTGAGGTCACTGTGGGTTTGGCTAGATGCAAGGGACTGGCTCTTGCCCTGCTCACTGCCACCAGGCTGGCTACTCTGGAGCCAGGGAAGGCACTGGCTGCCCACAGCATCCTCCTCCCTGAGCTGAGGAGGCTGCAGAGAAGCAGTTGCTCATCTCGCATCCCTCCTCCAGATCCAGGACAGGCTGAGTCCATCAGCATCCCCATCCCCTGGCCCCTGAAAAAACAGCCCGGAAGCAAGTGAGTGCTGACTGTGATTTATCCTGCTGTTTTCCAGGTCAGAGTGGCTTGGGGAAGTCTACGTTAATCAACACCCTCTTCAAATCCAAAATCAGCCGGAAATCTGTACAGCCAACTCCTGAAGAGCGGATCCCCAAGACCATTGAAATCAAATCCATCACTCACGGTGAGGCTCTGCACATCCCACCTGGTGCTTTGGCTTTTGGTCCTGCTCTGCCTTGTGTCTCCAGGGGCTTGGGGGGGGTGTAGACCTCCACTGCCTTCAGTCTGAAGGGTCTTTTACCATTCAGAGGTGCTTTCAGGGCTGGCAAAACACCTATTTTCTCTTTATCCACCCGCATTTACTTAGCTGTGATGGAAGGGAACAAGTGAAGTGGCCACAGGGGTGGCACTTCAGGGCAGATGTGGTTCTGCATCCCTTTGGAGGGCTGGTCTGTGCCTTGTTGGTAGCTGTGATGGTGCGTTTCTCCCTTGTGGACAGCTCTCCAGCTGGTTTTGGGAGAGCAGGCTTGGCCAGAGTGCCCATCAACGCTGGGCTCACGCCCCATCCTTCCTCTCCATTGCAGAGATTGAAGAGAAGGGGGTTCGCATGAAGCTGACAGTCATCGACACCCCAGGCTTTGGAGACCACATCAACAACGAGAACTGGTGAGCTGGGGACTGGTGTGGAGGGAAGGTGGCCGAGCCCCGGGGCATCCTGATCAAGAGCAGGTGCTGAGGGCCATAACCTGGTCCTGTGCTGCCTGCACTCCACAGGGAGCAGGGGAGAGGGTTACTGTGGGTGGCAGCATGGTGTCACGTTGCCCGGGGCTGATCCAGGGCCCTGTGGGAGCCCACAAACGTCCTGCTGTTCTGGGCATGAGACAACCTTTGTTCGCAGCTGGGAGCAGCTGTGTGCCAGCAGGGCCAGTCCCTGGACCTCACTCATGTGCCTCTGAGGGCTCAATGCTGCCAGGAGTCCCCAGGACAGTGGCAGGCTGTGCAGGACAACCCCCCCCCGCCTCTCCAGGCTGGGCAGGGCTGGTCTGGCCAGCTGATGGCAGGTGCCTTCTTATCGCAAGCTGGGCTTTGGGGTGTTGATGCCACTCTTGCTCCTGCACCATGCCACAGTGCAAGGAGCCAAGGGACACCCCCAGCCCTGCCCTGCCCGGCAGCTGGCTCCAGGGAGAGAGTGAGTGGAGGACTTTTTAGGCACTGGTTCGTCAAAACCAGCCAGTAAACCCCCCCTGCCACGATGTGGGGAGTTGCCAAGCAGTGAGAGTGTGAGGTTTGTGATCTCCCTGCTCCCCACAGTCACTGTGCCATGGGAGCTACTGGAGCTAAAACATTCCCAGTGTGAGTGTGCTTTGGGTTGGTTGGTTTGGCTGATGGGATTCTGTGAGACACTGAGCATCCCTTGCCTCTGGGGCTTTGCTTCACCCCGTCTGTCCAGGTGGGACATTCAGGGTGGTCCAGATCCCTCACACAACCCCCACCACCCTGTGTTGTTGTCTCTCTGCAGCTGGCAGCCCATCATGAAGTTCATCAATGACCAGTACGAGAAGTACTTGCAGGAGGAAATCAACATCAACCGGAAGAAGCGGATCCCCGACACGCGGGTGCACTGCTGTATATACTTCATCCCAGCCACCGGCCACTCGTACGTACCCCAGTACCCCACCATCCTCATCCAGACCCTCAGGGCTTCCCTCTCCTGCATCCAGACTCGGGTCACCGGGGTCTTCTTTGGGTTTCCCCCGTGTTTCCTGGGGGCTTGAGGACAGCAGGAAGCTCTTTCCTAGGGCTGGAACAGCCAGAGCTGTTGCAATAACACAGCAGAGCTGCTGTACCATGGAAGAACGTGGTGTTTCCTCTTCTGAGGGGCCATGAGAGCTGCCCTGAGCTCCGCTTAGCTGCGTGCTGTGCTTTGGTCACCTTGACCGAGGGTGTGAAGCCAGTCCCTGAGCTCTCAAATGGCACAGAAAGGCTTTTTGCAAACAGAACTTCTGATTTTCTCCCTGCTGTGCCCCTGCCTTTGTAAGGGGAGGAACCGGTTGTCTTCGTGCTACGAAGGGAGCGAACACCCACACCCTTTAAGGGTATTTTGTAGGTTGTTTGACTAGTCTGCAAGTGGGATGCAGTTTATTCAGTGCAGAGCTCTCCTGGCTCTGGCACTTCTCAAGTGACAGCATCAAAGGCCCAGATCTTGCTTCTCCTTTTTTTTTTCCTTCCCCTTCCCCAGGCATGCAGCCTGCAGGGAAAATCTGGGGCTCTTAAAATGCCTTGAAAAACGTGCCTTCAAGTATCACAACATAAACCAAGACCTCAGTTTCCTTTTGATTTGTGTCAATTCCTTCCCCTTCTGGCTCTGTCTGCCAGGGGATTTTTTTTTGGGGGGGGGAGGGTGTCTGTTTTCAAAAGCAAACATAAGCTGCCAGCGCTGTATCAATGTCAGCCTCTTCCTCCTTCCCCCTGTAGAGATTTATTCTGATAGAAAAGACTTTGTTTTACTTCTGTCAGTGGGTAGACCAAAAATGCATCCTTCTCTGGAATAGAATGACCACACAGGCCAGTTATGCTCTTCTTGTGTAACTGGCCGCCGACTGGGAGCAGAGGGGCTGATGAAACATTTATGGTTTGATATGATAAAGCAGAAAGCATTTTAAAGAGAGGTGACGTTTTGAGGCCAGCCTAGTGTTTTGAGGCCAGCCTAGTGTTTTGAGGCCAGCCTAGTGTTTTGAGGCCAGCCTAGTGTTTTGAGGCCAGCCTAGTGTTTTGAGGCCAGCCTAGTGTTGTTGGTCCTGCTTATCTCAGCCCCCATCTGCAGACCCTGCCTTGGCAGGCTGGAGCCTTGCAGTGTTTGCTATGCTGGAGCTTTTACTCATCGCTTTGGGTGTTTAACCCTTTAAAGCATGTCCCATGCTTGGATCCTGCAGGTGATTGCCCTGCATGGAGGTTGCAGATTTGGGGGGGGGGGGGGGGACATGGAGCCCCGTCCCCGTGTCCCCCTCTGGAGCCTCTCTGGCTGCTCTGGTTTCTCTCACCCTCTGGCTAACAGCAATCACAGGGAAGTTCAGCTGCTGTGTTTCTTTCTCTCCAACCAACATGTGTTTCCAATATCCGAGCGAGCCCGGCGGTTGGAGGCCGTTGTTGCTGAGCCCTGTGTGGATCCTCCTTCCCTGTAGCCTGATAGCCCGGCTGGGGCCGGCCCTCATTCCCTGGCCATGGCTTGGGGCACTGTGCTTTCCTGCCCCCGGTGTCAGAGCTGGCCTCTGGCTCCCACATCCTGTCCTGCCATGGGATGGAGATAAGCTGAGGAATGAGGGAAGGGGGACAAATCCCACCAGGAGGGAGGAATGGGTTGGAAATTTTGCTTCTCCAAGAGCTCCCACAGGCATTGGGTTTCCTTTCTGTGCCCTTATGAAGCCTGACTTAACATCTCCTATCGCTATGGACAAGCTTCCTGTGGGGCGTGGACAGAAATGGATGGTGCCACCATCTGTCCTGAGGCAGCGCTGGTAGCAGAGGTTCACACTTGTTTTGGAGGACAAAGGAGGTGATGTCATGGGGCTGTCATGCAATGTCAAGCACAGGTTTGTGTCCCCACCAAGGCAGGCGGCCCATGGTCCCACGTGGAAGCGTATGTGAAGGGCATCTCCTTGCTTTGGTGCTTCTGGTTTCCTAGGGAGGTGATGGGGACCACAGCTGGCAAGGGCCCATAGCTCTGCAGGGACCTGCTTCAGGGACACCCCACACCCAATCGTGGAGGACCCCACCATGCCTCATCTGTATGTTCCCCGTGCCATTTGCCATCCTGGGACTCTTGGTGCCATCCATCCCAGGGTAGTGCTTGCACAAGGCTTGTTTGCATTGCCTTTGGAGAGCCTCTGCCTTCACTGCAGGATGCAACCAATGCAGTGGTGGCTTGTGTCCGTCTGTCCCTCCCTGCTCCCTTGGGTGGGCACAGCTGTATGCTGTGGATGCAGCCAGGGCAAAGCCTACCAAGTCACTGTGCAAAGGCTTGCTTTTTTCTTAAATCAAAGAGGGGTTGGGGATGGCCCCCCTGAAGTTAACTGGGCGCACAGGTTGAGAGGCTGGAGCGGAGGGTTGCTCAGCTCCTCTCAGTCTGGCCCTCCCACCCAGGCAGCTCAAGGGTTAATCAGCAGAGCGGTTTCACTGCCTGCTCCCTTTGCTGGGAGCTTTTGCAGCCTGTGTAGTTCACACACACCCTGTCCTTCTTGTAACACTCCCTGGAAAGCTGTATTTGCAAAGGCTGAGTAAGGAGCTGGCAGGGCCTTTTGGCTGCGGCTGCGCAGGCCCCGCTCTTTGCCACCCAATAAATATCTTCATGCTGACCCCAGTGAAGCCCAGTTCAGCTCTGAAGTGGGACTGGGAAACACCACCCCGGCCTCCTCACCCCCTTGTCTGCCTGTACCAGAGCTGCTGGCTGACAGGCCGCTTCCCCCTCGAGCTGCCCCTTTCAGCTGCCCCCCAGGTCCCTCGACAGGCTGATGGGTGCTGGGTGCTTGCTGGTATTTGCCTAATTCGTGCCTCAGATTCTTGCTGCTCCTTTGATCTGGGGCACAACCAAAAGGAAATAACTCAGCAGCTTGCGGTCAATTTTGGTTCCTGTGATGGTGTTTCAAGGGAAGCAGCAGAAATGAGTCTCTGCTCAGGCCCTGTCCCTGCATGGGGGTGCAGGCAACACAGAAATAGTATTTTGGATTCTCACACTTCACCAAAAAAATGAGAGAGAGAAGACGTGGGCTGTACAAACCAGTTACAGCTCCTCTGTAGGTTTTAATCCAGTGTCATCAATTAATTGGACAGCAATTACAATGAAAGTAAGTTTAAGCTATTGGGCATGTGGTAGTGGGAGCACCAAAACCTGGCCTTGCTAGGAAAAGGAGTACCCAGCAGTGGCTACAACTAAAGCAAACACAACATCTTGCTGAACAGAGCAATGATTCTCATTGGAATCTCCAGGACCAAATTAATCCTGAGCTTAGTAACTGGTGTTGCTGTTGATTTCCAGTGATAATTTTCTGTCTGACTTATACAGACTATCACATATAAAGCTAATTTTTTAATGGATTACAATGGACTGTGTGCCCAGCTGCTCTTCTGTGTCCCTTCCCCAGTGCGAGAGGGGATGGGGGAGCAACCAGCACCATCCAGGGTGGGCTGGAACCCTTGAAGCAGGAGATGCAGGAAGGGCTCCAGCCCATCCTCTCCCCTTAGAGGAGGGAGCTCCTCCAGCCCCTCCCAGCACACCCAAAGCCTGTACATGTCTACTTGTGAGTTACTAATATTGGAGACCATTTGGGGAAGGGGAAGAAAACAGATACTTTTTCTTCTTGAGCTCAACCCTCTTTGTGATCTGCCCAGAGCAGATTACATGATCCTGAGAGGAGATACCTCCTTTCTCTTGCTGCTTTATGTATCTGTGTATGTAAAGGTTTCACTGCTGATCCTCGCTGGGTGCTGGCATCGATGGAGGTGAACCAAGTTCAGATACCCAGCAGAGGCCAGCACCAGGCCTGCAGCTCATCATGGGCTGGTGGTGGTTAAACAGGGAGCCTGGTCCCTGCAGATGCCAGAAGTCATCCCTGCTGTCCTGGGCTGTGCCTTGCACCATGAGTTTAAGAGGAATTAGGTCTGGGCTTACCCCATGGTGACCTTGGCTGTGTCTGCCTGGGTCTGTACAGGGCTATTAGTGCAGACCAAGCTCTTTGTGCTTGTGATCACCTTAAGCCATGGATTCTCCTTTGGCACCTTCACATGAACATGATGCCCAGCAACACGTCTTGTCATTAGTGAAAAGAGTCACTTTCTTTGTTAAATACTTGAGGTTTTTGGGGGCTGCCCAGCAGGAATTGGTAAAATATCTGGAAAGCAGCAAAATATCCTAAAACCATAGAGTTTGCTCCTCTGGGGAGTGCCTTGCTTCCCTTCCTTTTCCCAGGACAGTGCAGGGAGGTGTTGAAGGGAGGTGTGGAGGCACCATCTGAGCAGAAAGCCATGTCAGAGGTGCCTCAGGCTCTTCTGGCTTTGGGTGCAGAGTGGTGATGGATGTGGTTGCTGTGCCTGCCTGGGTGCTGGTGGACACGGGCAGGGGTGTGAGCTGGTTCTGGCTCTGCCTCCTGCTCTCTGGAGCATCGCTGGCATCCTCTGGGTATCAGTGAGGGCTCAGTAACGGGGCTCTTACGTGTCAGTGGAGCTGAAACTCCAGTGTCTGGCTGATTGTGAATCCCTCTTCATCAGCCACATGTGCATCCCAGTCTTCTCTCTGAAAGAAGAGCTGATGAAAGAGGCAGGAACAGAGTCTCAGTGGGGAAGAGGCTTTTAGAGGGGAAAAATAGCAAAGAGAGAGGAGGGGAAAGAAGTCTGCTGGGAAGGGAACATAACTGCACTGCTTCCTTGGAGGTCTGGGAAACACATCATGCAGAGCTCTGAACAATGTTTGCCAGCAGCAAGTCTGCTTAGATATGTCCATGGGGGTTTCCTTAGGTTTTTTTTTCCTTTTCTTTCTTTTTTTTTTTTTAATAGCCAAACTCTTTCTTTCCTGGGGCCCAGGGTGGTCACTGAGTTTGTGGTAGGAATTAATTTGTCCTTTTGCTAACGACGTGCTCTGGGCTGTGCAGGGAAAAGGTCAGCATGGTGTGGTCCAGCATGATGCCTGGGAGGGGAGCAGGTTTGACCAGGGAAGGGCTTGGCTGAGTTTACTGGTGTAACCTTGGGTTGGTATTTTCAGATCAGCCAGAGCTGACCCGATCTCTCCGAGGCTGGGTGTCCCTCCCAGAGTGCCCTTGGCACTGGAGCCCATCAGGGATGGCCTTACAGGGTGGGGACACTGCCTGGTGGTTACCAAGGAGCAGGATCTACCCCTTCCCCTGTGCACTTGAGTGACTCTTGAGAAGTTTGCAGGTCCTGTGGGGGGCACGTGGTAGTCTCTGAGCCCTTTGTAGGGCCTGAGAAGGCCATGGTGGTATTTAGTGTGAGCATGTTGGCAGTAGGTCTCTCTTAGCCACGTTTTCCCCAAGCCCTCTGCTGTGCTCTGTGCTCCCCCATGCAGGGCACCTGGGATTTTTAAGTCACTGTCCCATTTGTTTTGGTATCTTCCCTGTTGCCATGGAGCTCACTTTTGGAAAATACAGGGGGTAAGAGGGGATTCCCAGCTCTGCTGCTGAAGCCTGTGGCCCCTCTGAAAGGTATCTTCACCTCCCTGCCCCAGTTCCACCAACCATGAGTAGGGTCGGGCCCTGCAGCACTGGAAGATGCACAAGCAGCAGGGGGGGTCCTTTGCTTTTGGGGCTCCAGCGTTGGCCTTCTGCCCCCTTCCCTGCATGTTTTCAGTGAGGGCTCGTTTCCAACAGGGCCCTTAATGCACCCAAAGGGGCTCCTTTACCCTGCCCCCCCAGGACCTTCGGGTTTCCTTTCTCAGGGCAATGTTTGCCCAACTGTCCTGCGTGGGTGTGTGTCCCTGTCACTTCCAGAGCCACTGAGGGGGACTGACAGCAAGAGGAGGTGTCCCAAGGAGGGCTTTCCTCTGGCCTGGGAACCCCCAGCAGTACAAACACCTTCAGGGAGGAGCGAGGGAGAGTGAGCATCACCATCTGCAGCTGGACCGCAGCCCTCGGACACGGAGCAGCGCAGCTCCGGAGGCCACATCCGTGCTGTCAGTGGGAGCCTTTGGCAGGGAGGCATTTCCCAAGGGGCTGATCACTGAGGTTACACAATCTCTGCAGCTTCCCTCTGCCCAGACTTTTGTCATAGAGACTTTTTCCCTCTGGAATGAGCAGCCTCTCTCCTGTTCCCCCCCAGAGCCTGAGCAGAACCTTGTTTAATGCCAGCTGATGGATGTGAGATGCAGTCCTGGCTCGGGCATGACAGCAGATGGGTGCTCACACAGGAGGGAGTGTGAGCAAGAGTAGTCACCTGTGGCCATTTCCACCTTGTGCCATTCCTGGATGGTGGGTGACAGTGGGTGACAGCTCAAGGAGGTTTCTCCCCATAGTCTCTCCCCAGCTTGATTTGTACGTTGGAGGCAGGCCAGCCCCGCAGCTGGCATTGCCCATGTTCTCATCCCAGCTTCACCAAGGACACGTGTAGCTTTGGGCAAGTTCCTGCAGTCCTCTGTGGCTGAGCATCTGTGTGGAGATAAAAACCCTCTCCCACTTCACAGGGCTTTGAAAGGGGAATGTTTGAAGCATTTGCCTGCAACCCACCTCGGAGCCAGTCAACGCACTGTCACGCTTTCAAGAAGCTCTCTCCATTTTTCCCGTTGGGAAGGGGTTGCAGCAGCCTCCCTGTCAGTGTGGGAATCCCCTCTTACCCCCTGTATCTTCCAGGCTCCGACCGCTCGACATCGAGTTCATGAAACGCCTGAGCAAAGTGGTCAACATCGTCCCCGTGATCGCCAAAGCCGACACCCTCACGCTGGAGGAGAGGGACTACTTCAAACAAAGGGTAAGGGGCTGGTGGCTCTCCTCTGGGCTCCCATCTCTTGTCTCCCATCCCCTCCTGCCCCTCTCCCCCTTCCCTGCTCCCCGTGGCAGGGCTGGGAAGGCGAGTTGCCTGGCCAGGAGCCCGGCGCATTCCTCCGGCTGCAGCTCTGAGCGATCCCACGTGGCCGGAGGGAAGGCCTGCTCTCCAAGCAGTTCCTTGTGTTTCTCTTGGATCTCTGTCAGCTCAGGATGAGTTTCGAGCTCTGAGTCTCGAGGTTTGTTTCTCCTGCCTCCTTTGTTATTGCTGTTGTTGTTTGCAGGCTGGTTTCTGTGATTTTGGGAGGTAGATGGTAGTGCATGTAGAGGCTGGAAAACCCTTCCTGCACCGATATAGGAAGGGGGGGGTGATGAAATGTGGGTTTGCTGAGCTCAGCTGGGCAAGTTTTATTGGGAAAGCAAGGCATGAAATTCCCTAGGTTGGGGGGAGCTGAAGGGGGGCTGGCTGAACCCACAGCCAGGCGTGGGCTTTCCTCTGTGTGTACACACCCAGTGCTGCTGAGAGGCGGAGATGCCCCACATCGGGGTTCAGCAGGGGGCTGGAAAGCTCTTTGTGGAGCTGATGGATGTGGCTACAGGTATGATGGCCTCAGTGTCCCCTGCACAAGTAAGGAAGCCACCAGGGTCACTGGCCTGTGAGTCTGAACTCAGGGAAGCGAAGGGAAGGGAAGGGGGGTCCCACTGAAGGGCAGGTTTAGGGGCCGCATTCGCTGGTTATGGAGAGGGCAGCGTGTTAGCTGGGGGTTGTCTGCTGCCTCCCTGCAGAAGAGGAGGAGCCACCCATTCCCCTGCCAGTGCCTTCCCAGTGCTTGATGAGCAGGATCAGGCACTGAAATACCCAGCCTGGTCTTGGGGCTGAATCCAGACTCTGCAAGTCATTCCCTTTGCCCAGGGATGGAGGGTGGCTGGAAACAGCCAGGAGGTAGCCCAGGCTGGGCTTGGCTGGCCTGACAGCCCGTTTGCATGGAGATCTGGGAGGAGCTGGTGCAGGAGGATGGTGGGGGGAGTCTGCAGTGCCCCCTCTGCTCTCTGCAGTACCCCCTCTGCTCTCTGCAGTGCCCCCTCTGCTCTCTGCAGTGCCCCCTCTGCTCTCTGCAGTGCCCCCTCTGCCCTCTGCAGTGGCTCTGGCAGCCTGATGGTGCCGTTTGGAAGTTCCCAGTGGATGGATCCATGTGGCTGTGGCACTGGGACTACAGAGTCAGTCTGGGACCTAAAATGTCACCTGGGAGCTTTCAGCTGCTGCTGCTATCCTTGTGCAGTGAAAGGCCTCCTGGCTTGCCTGCCCTGCACTGCCTGGTCTGCAGGATGAGCTCGCCCTATCTCCAGTTACATCCCTGATTGTAACCAGACCCCAAAATCCTTCCAGATGGAGGGAGAGCATGTAGTAGCTACGTGGCATGTTTGCAGTGCCCCTCTGCAAGGGGCTCATCCTCCTTACTCTCACCACTCCAGGTCTGCCAGGGCAAATGAGAGGGCAGGTAACCAGTCCAGCTGGGCACAGACTGGGATCTTTTCCCACTCCAGCATGCCTGCATGCCTGTTTCCAAAACACAGAGCCCCGTCTGTGCCTGGGGGTGTAGCTGTATGGGGGGGTGATAGGTTTTGGGGGTTTGGGTGGCCAGGTGATGGTGAAGCACCAGCCTGGCTGCAGGCTGCCTGGGTTGGTGCCAGCGCTGCACTGAGTTACTTGAGAGGGCTCCTGGGCCTGGCAGAGCTGGCTTTGTTGGGTTGTTCCCCTAAAACTTGTATGGGGATTTGGCTGGGGGGTGGGATGCTGCTGGGGGGTTTCCCTGGGCTGGATCCACTTCCCTTGGCAGCCTGCAATGCAGGGCTGATGCAGGGGAGTCCGTGGCTGTAGGAAGCGATGGGAACAGGCACGCAGGCTGGGTTTGGGCTTGCAGCTCTGTTGGAGGCAGCTGTTCCTCTGTGTTCCCTGTGAGCTGAGGCTCCACCCAGAAATCAGATTTCAGCATCTCTTCCCCTTGCACAGGGGCTGTATTCTTAGAGGCCACTCTTCCAAGCTGCCTGCATCCCTGTCCCCTCAGAGCAGGTACTGCTGCAACCCCTTTTCCAAGGAGCATGAGCAGACATCAAAAAGCAGCTTTTTAACTTCAGGTTACATGCCTGGCAGCTATGTTCCCCATTGTTTGGTGCAGCCTGTATTGTCTTACTGTCTTTTTCAATCCCAGAGCAACCCCCAGCTCATATAACTTCATCTCACTCAGCCTGAACCGTGTCTTGGCAGCAGGTTCTTGCAGAGACTCCAAGGCAAACGCTTGGCAGGCAGGTAGAAGTTAAATACAGGACCCTCTCCCCAAGGTGGGCAGTGCTTAGGATGGAGAGGGAAGATGTTGCTGCTGGGTGTAGTTCATGAGAACCTTGTGGGTTGGTTGGGAACCTTGTGGTTGCTTGCTCTGCCACGGTGGTGGGAGAGCAGCTGCAGTTGCTCAGCCCATGTGTCCTTCACCTGCCCCTCTGCTCTCCTCTCCTAGATCATGGCTGATCTTCTTGCCAATGGGATCGACGTGTATCCTCAGAAGGAGTTTGATGAAGACTCTGAAGACCGGCTAGTGAATGAGAAATTCAGGGTTAGTGTGTTGGGGGGGGTGTTTGGATGGGCCCTGTGGCTTGGGGGTGCTGGTGGTGGCCTGGGGGGGGTCTCTTGCAGAGTGCCCCTATTTTCTTTGCAAAGCTGCTGTCCAGGTGGTCTGCCCAGGACCAAGGGTCCTACCAGAGCTCAGAGAGGGGATGGAAGGATGGTGAGGAAGGTACCTGGGGAAGGTGTCCTCTCTTCCTCCTCAAAGGCGCCCTTGGCACACAGCGGGCAGGGAGTCCCAGGGGCAGGAGGGGGTGCTGGGGCTGCCCAGCCCTGGCAAGGGCAGCAGCCTTCCCTGCACCTGGAGATGATTTGCCTGGAGGCTGCTCTGCTCTGCTGGCTGTCAGTTCCTTACCCTAGGAGGTACCTGATGGGTTTTTGACTCAAAAGAGTGGATTGGGGAAATTCAAGGAAGAAAAATGTCTTTTAGGGACTCTTGAGTACAAAGACACCACCTTGGGTCGCTGAGCCACAGGTTGGCAGATGCTGGGGACAATTCCCTGGAAAGCATCATGATGATTTTACCCTGCCAATGAGATGCTGGGCTAAACTGATTTTTGGGCTGGTTTTAGACTGGTTTTGGACTGGGCATATATGCAAGTGATGCTGCTGTCTGGGTTCTGGGCTGTCTGTGGTCTTTGGCAGGCAAAGCTGATCAGGAGCATCAGGGACAGACCAGCTCATCCCATGAAACTCTTCTGCAGACAGCTTGGCTTTGCTCACCAGCCAGGTTTCCTGACTGGTTTTCAGGAGGAAAACGTAACCTTGTTCTTCTGTTTCCTCAGGAAATGATCCCATTTGCAGTGGTGGGCAGTGACCAGGAGTACCAGGTTAATGGAAGAAGAATCCTTGGCAGGAAGACCAAGTGGGGCACCATTGAAGGTACCTTGTCCTTGTTTCCCTACCTCCTGAGCCCATCTCCCTGCTCTGGCAGAAGGTGATGAGGTCCAAAACCAGCAGCAGAAGTCAAGGTCTATATAGTGCTCCCTTCCAAAGAAAATCAGTTCCCTGGTGTTTAGGGACTGGTAATACCTTCCCAATGCTCCTGCACTGAGTTCCTGGGCCTCTGTGGGGCTAGGGGGGTTGCTGAGTGCCAGAGGGGACACTTCTGGGTGTCTTGTCATCCTCCCTGGCCTGGCTTTCTCTGGTGTCATAGTGAAATGTCTGATGGGTGGATATGGGGGCACACAGGTCACATCTCTGTGTCTCAAGCCCAGGTTAAAACCTTCCCCTGGCACCTGCACCCCACCATGAATCGGTCGGTGCCTTTGTGGGATCTCTTCCCTTTTCATCCCATTGGCATCTCCCTTTTTTCTCCCCCATTTTAAAGCATGGTTTAAAGGCTAGATCAAAGCTCCTGCCCTCAGCACAGGGACACCTTTCCACACCCCTGGTTTCTGGCAGCCAACTGAGACACCCCAGTGCCACCCCTCTTCCCTTCCTCGCCTTCATTTCCTGGGGTTCTTATTTAGGAGTCTTTTTAAGAGGAATCCTGTGGTGAAGGATGGCTTAACAAAGAAAGATGCCAGGAAAAGCAGTGTTTTTTAAAGCTCTGCTGCCCTCTTGTGCTCCATCCCTGGAAGCTCTGGGTTTGATGGGATTCATTAAACCACTCACCTCCCCATGTGGCATCTGTCTTCAGCACAGGGAGACCCCCAGGACCCGGCCACGGCCACGGGCCACCTCTGCAGAGCAGGGTTATTTGTTGTCCTGCTATTTCTGCATCATGGACAAGCCTGTTTGGGTTAAAAAAAGTCCAAGAAGAGATTTGATCCCCTAAATTCTAAAGCTGTCAGACTAACTGTTGTGGAGCAACACTCTTTTGAGTTTTCCCTCTTGCCAACACTCTTCCTCACTCTGAGCTCTGATCAGCCAGCAATACCCCTTGTCAGCAGGAGGTTGCACCCTTCCACAGCACCAGCAACCTGGGCAGCAACCACCAACGTGCCTGGGAATCCATGGGATGCTCGTGGTGAAGCTGTAGATGAAACAGTGCTGTGGAGCTGTGCTTGCTGCAGAGCTCACCCTGTCCCTTTTCCTGCCTTGTTGGGGCCGTTTGAGCTTGCAGGGGAAGTCACAGCAGACAATGCTGCTGGGACCTCCTTCATTTGGTGGGACAGGGTTGGGAGGGACTGGGAACACTCCATCAGACCAGACCTTGCTGGCCAGTTGGTCATGCTGAGCTGAGGCAGGTACCTGGGTCCCATCCTTACAGCAGCAAAGAGGGCTCCTGAGCCCTGCACCCTTTTGCCCCGGGGGTAAGGTCCCACCTCAGCCCTCTGCATGCTGGTGAGTCCCTGTAGGTCCCTCTGTACCCCCAATGGTTGCCATCCTCAAGCCATGTGTGCCTGCTGATGGGTTTCTCTCTCTTCCTACCAGTGGAGAACACGACACACTGTGAGTTCGCCTACCTGCGGGACCTCCTCATCAGGTGGGTAGGACTGTGCCCTGTCCCTGTAGCCTTCAGTCACCAGGTGGCATCCAAAGAAAGGGCAGACCCCAGCCCAGCTTGCAGCAGCTGCTGCTTCACTCCGCTCATCCACCCCTCCTTCTGTCCCTCCATCCGTCCCCTCCCTCTCAGCCTGGGGCTAGGCTGCAGCCCCTCAGCTGGGACGTGGGTTTGGGGGCTTTTCTCCCTGATGGTGCTGAGTAAAGGGAGGAGAGGGGTGCAGGATGGGTCAGAACAGACTCTGAGACTGCTGATGGTGTGCACCAGCTCACCTGAGAGTAGCTGGGAAGCCTTTGAGCCTCAGTGACTCCTCACCAGCCCCAGATCCTACCTCCAGCCCCAAAGCATCACCCTCCTGCATCCCAGGAAGGTGCCACTGTGGGGGGCTGGGTTGTCAGCGGTCCCTCATGAATGGGGGGTGTCCCTGCTGCTGGGAAGCTGAGCGCCTTTGGCTTGCTGGAGGGGACACCAGACTCCTAAATTTGGCTGCAGGATAACTGCTGCACACTTGAGCTGTTGCTGGCAGGTCACTGCATGGGGCTGCAAACCCAACCACAGGAAATCTGGCTTGGGGAGATGTTAGACATCAGAGGTTGAGGAGTACAGGGGTTGGGGTGGCAGAGGCTGGGCTGGCTCAACCTATGCCCAGCGAGGTACGATTGTCCCCATCTCCCTTTCCCACAGGACACACATGCAGAACATAAAGGATATTACCAGCAACATCCACTTTGAAGCCTACAGGGTCAAGAGGCTGAACGAGGGCCAGAGCTCGCTCTCCAACGGCGTGACCGACAAGGAGCTGGTGGCTAACGAAATGTAACCGCCTCGCTGCGTAGCCAGGACCTTGCTCACGCTCGCTCTTTCCCCCCCTCTTCCCCTTTTATTTTTATATAAATCCTCTGCCAATGTCCCTCTTCCCACCCCCCCAACCCCCCCTGCCAATGTTAACTGACCAAATAACCAGGCGCCGTCTCTGTCGTGCGGAGCGGGGTGCCCGCTCCTCCTCCTCCTCCCCCTGCTTTGTGGCACGGGTTTTCTTCTCAGCCCCCAGTCCAGCATCACTGGGCTGGGGACTGTCTCCCTGAGGAGGTCAGGCTCTTGCTGGCCCCCCAGTGCTGGCCCAGCAGCTGAGCTTGAGGGAGCAGATCCACGGGGGTTGGTGCCCCCAGAGCCCTGTCTGTCCCTCCGTGCAGAGGCTCTTCTCCGTCCGTGGGAGGCAAAGGGTCTCTCCAGGTGACTGGAGCCTTCAGAAGCAAGGTACGGTGGTGTGAAGAGAGCAAGACAGTGCCATCCTTGTGTCCTGCCACCTCCTCTGAGCCCTCTGCAACCCCCAACCCATCCCTCTACCCTGCCTACATGCAATAAACTGGGAGTGTTTAGGTGTCACCTCGCCTGTCACCGACCCCCGGCCAGGCAGAGCGACTGCTTTGGGAGAAGTGCCTTTTCAGACTGTTACCTTGCAATAGTGTGGGAGAGGGGAGGGGAGGGCTCGCCTTGTCTGTCTTTGCAGCCTGCAAAAGCCCTGTGACACTTAATGGAGACTCCTTTTCCCTCTCCCACAGACCATAGACGTGGCTGATGTCCTGGGAACATTTGTCTATTTATTTTTCATTCAGTTGGCTGGGTTTTTTCCCTGCTGAAGGCTCAGAGTGTGTCTGAAGGGCTGAGCAGGACGTCTCTGCAAAGCCCTGGTGGGAGGTGGAGGGTTGTCTTCTCCAACCCTTGTGATTCTTGGGCTTTTCCCTACGTCAGAGGAGGCTGTTGGGTATTTTTTTAATTATTTTTGTATTCTTTGGCTCCCTGGTGTGACATGTGTACATGTAGCACGCTCCTCTCTTTTGCTACCCCTTGTGCAAGGGCACCGTGAACGTGTGGACCGAGCCTCACAGCCATGGGGAGGGTTTGTGGGTGCTCTGCCATGTGCCCCCTCCCCACCATCCTCCCCCCATCACCTCTTTCAATGAGTCTCCAGTAAATAAACCCCTTCAAGGGGGTGGGTTTGGTACCCCTGTGACACCGGGCAGAGCTCTGCCCCCCGCCCCAGCTCCGCTTGCCTTTCTCGTGTCTGCTCCATCAGTCCCTGTATCCCAAGGGATAAAACTGCCAATCACCCTTTATTTTTGGAAGGGGGGGGGTGCCCATACTAAAAGGACAGCGTGTCCCATCCCCTAGCACTGGAAGGTGCCTGCAGAGCCCACTCTGTGGTGTCTGAAGGGTGGGGAAGGGGCAGAGCCACCTCCTTCAGCGCGGTGACCAGGCAGATGGAGGAGGATGCTCTCAGCTTGGTGGGGATGCCCAGGAGGGCTTGCAGCAGCCCCCCCACACTGCTGTGTGTGTCCCCCAGCAGCCAAAGGGGTATGTGTGAGGGGTTGGTGCATCATAAGGAGAATCTGCTTCCCCCCTTAACTCATATCCCCCCCTCTGCAACAGCACAGCAGCTGTTGGGGGAGGTAACCCAACTATCTACTTGCTGACTTGCTATATTTTAGCAAAAACAAAGCCAAAAAAAAAGTGTATTAACTGAAAAAATATATATATTTCAAGTGTTTAAAGAAAAACTCTGAAAGGGGAGAAAGATCTCATGCAGGAGGCACTTCTGCCAACGTCATCTTCAACTTGCTTTTCCTCCCCTCTGGTCAGTATCTCAAGCTGGGCCAAGCAAGACACCCCACTTTCTCCTTTGTAACCTGATTGTGTTTTTG
This sequence comes from Zapornia atra, assembly GCA_013400835.1. Lineage (NCBI taxonomy): Eukaryota > Metazoa > Chordata > Aves > Gruiformes > Rallidae > Zapornia > Zapornia atra. The sequence goes on from VZTU01011412.1 coordinate 152,151, forward strand.
GAAGACAAACCAGTAATAATACAATTTAAAAAAAACCCCAAAACCCACAAGAAAACCCTTCACCCAGACCTATTAAAATGGCCTTTTGGGGGTTATAAGCATTATGACAAATTTAGTCCATTTTTGTATAAATAATAGTGTTTAATATGTATTTCCCAAAATAAATGTTTCAAATGCAAACAGAAGGAGGCTCGTTTGGAGATGTCTCTGCCCAGCTCTGGTGTGTCACTGCAGTGGGGACTCTGTGGTGGGGGAGTGCAGCTCTGGAGCTGCTGCTGCCCTCTGCTCACTGTGGGGTGAATGTTTTCTTCATTCCAAACCCCCACAACTCTTCCTACCTCAGGCAGCTGCTCTGGGTGCTCTACACCATGATTTGAGTCTCCACACAGTGTTCTACACTGGAGCTGCTGGTGCTGAGCACCCTGGGGACCAAACCAGTGCAGCCTCCGTGTCCACAAGCATCCTGGGCAGGCAGGTGGGTCCCCTCCATCTGCTGTCGTGGTGAAGCTCTTTCCACTGTGGTTGCTGGTGTTTTTATTGAGTGGGTTGCACCTTTCCATTAGAAGCACCTTTCCATCAGCAGAGGGGTGGCAGCAGGGACAGGGAGGGGTTTGTCCCTCTCTGCTCTGCCCTGTGAGGCCCCAGCTGGAGTCCTGTGTCCAGAGCTGGGGCCCCAATACAAGAANTGGACACAAATGGGCCTTTGACTTCACAAGCAGATGGTCTTCAAACCCTTTTGCCACTGCAGGGTTGGCCTTCAGATGCTCTTGGAAGTTGGCTTTGCTTTGAGGACTTGTCTTCCTGAAAAAATCAGGTCTCTTCTCCCAAGACACATCCAGGCTGGAGGTTTAATCTCTGTCTTACATGTCTCTTGTATTTTTACCCCCCAAGTCAGCTGAACTCAAAAGCCATCTGGACATGGTGCTGGGCAACCAGCAGCCAGCTGACCCTGCTCGAGCAGGGGGTTGGATGAGGTGACCTCCAGAGCTCCCACGCTAAGCCCCTCAGGGCTTCTGCAGTTCTGGAGCTGTAAGAACAAACCCAACAGGACAGCAGTTGGGTTGGGTTGGGGTCCTGTGGGGGGGTGGAGTACAGGACAAGCTTATGGATATATTTCTCCTGCTTTTCTGCTGGTACTGGGGTTTCAAAGCAGTGAGGCAGTGCACCTTGTTCAGCACCCAGGGAGGGGTGCAGCTGATAAACCTGCACTGTCCCTGTGCTGAACCCATCTCTAGCAGGAACCTTTCTTGGTGCTGTCCTGCAGGTTTGTTGTTACTTTAGCTCAAATGCTCCTCACCCCCACACAGGTCTTCTCTGTTTGGGAGAATCTCTGAATCCCAGAATGTGGGGAGTTGGAAGAGACCTTGAAAGCTCATCTGGTCCACCCCCCCTGCCAGAGCAGGAGCACCCAGACTAAATCCCACAGGGACACATCCAGGCAGGTTTGAATGTCTCCAGAGGAGACTCCACAACCTCTCTGGGCAGCCTGTCCCAGGGCTCCATCACCCTCACAGGGAAAAGGTTCCTCCTGACATTCACATG
>VZTU01011412.1:153715-172781 GCA_013400835.1 Zapornia atra
GCCTCTCCTCAGAAGGAAGGTGTTCCACTCTCTCCATCACCTTGGTGTCCCTGTGCTGGGCTCTTTCAAGCAGTTCTGTGTCCTTCTTGAGCTGAGAGGCCCAGAACTGGACACAACATTCCAGCTGTGGTCTCAGCAGGGCAGAGCAGAGGGGGTGAGAAGGAGTGAGATCATGGTGTCCCTGCTATCATAACAGGAGCAAGACCCAGAGCAAAAGGTCTTCAGGGGGAAAAACAATCAACATGCAGGAATTACAGACATGGCCCATGGGCTTTGCTTCTGGACACACCTGCAGCAGCTTTTCCCTGGGCAGTGCTTTCCTCTTGTGCTGGTGTCTGGGTTTTGTGGTTGTCCCAGCACTGGCGTGTGCCCGTGCCCATGGAGAGCGATGGGGCACAGGATGCTCTGGGGTTCTCCAGGCAGATGCTCTCCTGGTGACAGGTTGAGAAAGGGTTTGTGGCTGCTGGGGGGGGGGAAGACAGGCAGAATTCCCAAGCCCAGCAATAAGGGCAGCTTTTGTTCAGCCCAGAGGAGGAGCCTGGCAGGTCGGGGGTCCCTTGGTGGGAATGGGGCTGGGAATGGCTTCCAGATGGTTCTGAAGCTCAGGAGAGGTGGGGTTGGAGGAGGGAGGGCAGCACCGCCAGATGTTCTGATGGAGCAGGAGTTTGTGTGGTGCTCTGAGAGAATCCCAGCTGGGGGAAGGGTTTGCTGTTGAAAAATCCCCCCCACTTCCCCCCAGAGCCTTGGCTGAAGGGTGGGAGCAACCTGGGTGGGTTGGGAAACCCTCCTCAGGATGGATGGGGAGGGTTTGGGCAGAGGAGGCAGCTCACCCCCCTGTCTCGAAGGGAAATCCCCTGAACGTGCTGCAGCTGATGGAAAGGGCTGGGCACTAATGGCTGATGAGTGGCCTGGCTTTAACAAAGGAGGGGAATGAAGATGAGTGAGCTTAATTACCCAACCGAGCAGAGCTTTCCACTGCAAAGACCAGCCCTCGCTGCCCTTGGCCTGGCTGTGAGAAGGAGAGGGGGAACCCCCCCAGCACAGCCAGGCTCTCAGGGTGCTGGTGGTGATGGAGGAGATGGCTGCTTGGCCAGGCTGGGCTGGAGGTGGGTCCTGGTTCCACCTGACCCAGAGAGTCTCACCATCCATAGAGGATGACTATAAATAATAAGAATAAAAGGGAGTATAAATAATTAAAGCAGCTCATAGCAAGTAGTTCCTGAAACGTCTGCCTGATTTAAAAACTAATTACTTGGAGGGTAATCACCACCAGAAGTGCATATATTTACCCACAATGCTGCTCTTCCCTCCTCTTCCTTTCGTTCCCCCTCTCCTGATTGCTGTCCCTGGCATGGGCACCCAGACTTATCACTCATCCACAGCACATCATAAACTGTGTTGTACTCGTCCATCTCCCTGGCTAATAAAGTCACTGGAGACCTGTTCAGGGAGGAATACATCCTGGCTGGGTAAGAGGCCAGGTGCCAGCAGGAGGGGATGCTGTGGCTGCACGGTACCCACAGACCCTGAGCCCCCAGAGCTGGGAGCCTGCTCTGCCCCAAAGGACCACCTCCTGCTTCAGGGATGGTCCCTTGGGATGAGCTTGTGCTCCCCAAAAAGCGAGGCATCACCAAGTCACCTCAAGCCTGGGGTACCTGAGGGGGATGCGTCATCACCTGCTCAGTATGAGCTGCTGTGAAGAGGCACTTTGGGCTCATCACTCACACACCAGCCTGTGCTGTGCATCAGAACCTGAACTCGGTGACGTGGGACCTGTCCTCATGGGAACCATCTCCTTTTGATGTGCCACAGCAGGCACAGGCAGAGCCAGAGATCTCAAGCTTTAATTACTGTGAAGCTGCTGCACTGCAGCTGAAAGCTGGGGTGGTGGTGGGGGGTTGTTGATCATCTTTGCCATGGCTCTAGCAGAAAGGAGCATTTGTCCCTCCATCTTCACCCCTGTTCCACCTGCATCACACAGGGTGCTGGCCCCAGCCAGCCTGTGCCTCCTCAAAATCACAGCAGAAACTCCCCATCCCTGCCTGCAGCAAGCTGAAGCTTCTCTTTGCTGCTGTTTAGGTGGGGTTCTGCTGGCTGAGCCTGTGTCTGGTCCTAGAGAAATCAATAAATAATCCCCCCATCAGCCTGATTTAGGAGCAGTATTGCATTGCATTGCTTCACTTAGGAAAACAGAGTCATTTCTTCCTACCTGGTGGAATTTGGGAGCCTTCCCCCTGCAGCCCATGATAGTTTCTCATTAACATTACCCAGCTCAGCTAAAAACCTGCCATTTCCTAAGTCATGCTTCCTTCAAAGGCACATTACCAGCTTCCCAGGGACTCCAAAAGTGTACTGAAGCTTAAAGACATACCTCACAGCATGCACTAATGTACCAAAGTCCCTCTTCTTATTCCTACTGAACCCATCTTCTCCACAAGTTTCCCTCCCCTGAGCTATACCCATCAGGAATAACTGTGCAAGGATGGCACCAGGTGCCCAGCCCTGCCCAGGGGCTGGTGCTGGTGGGTCCCAGCATCCTGCCCAAGCCCTCACCATCAGTAGCATGCCACAACACCTTGGTTGTAGCAACCAGCCCAGCACTAACATCCATACACCAAGCCAGAGCCTCTTAGTGGGGCTCCCAGCAGCCAAATTTGTCGCTGGGGGGGGTGTGTGTGATGTGGTGGAGGTTTAGATGGGGCAGGAGGAGAGCAGCATTAGGTCTCTCTTTATCCAGAAGGTAAATAGAGGGACTATTCCACTGGAAAACAGAAGAAAGGCTATTGCTGTGTAAAGGAGTTTGTAGTTTTGCCCTCAGGGTGCCCACTGGGGAAATAAATCACCATGGGGCTCCCAGGGTGTGTGGGCTGGGCGCTGGCTGCACCTCCTGCAAGGAGGAGATGAGGCTCCCAGCGATTTACAGGGGCTACGTGGGTCCAATGGGGGGGACCCCACTGCTCCCAAGGTGCAAGAGCCTGGCACACCATCCCCAGCACCCCTGAGAAGAAGCTGGGGGTCACCTCCCTCTGCTGTAGCAGCTGTGAGGGGGCGATGAGGTTTATCCCAAGCTGCCCTGCAGAAACCTCCTTGCTCCTGGTCCTTGGCCACTGGGATCCCTCAGGTCGGAGGGGCTGCAGGGTGGCAGATGGAACTGGGGGGGCTCTCACAGTGTGGACAGCAGGTGGGAATAATTTCCCTGTGAATGGAGCCCTGGGTGATAGCAGGAAGACCCATTTTAGGGGAGGAGTCATAAGAAAGCTCATGCCTTTTGTCCTTTATCCACCCCGCTGGGGCATCTCTGAAGAGCCACATAAGGCAGAACATTCCCTTTTTGTGGTTTTTTTGGTGCTGGAGACAACCCCCAGTGACAGTGTGGGCCAGAGGGACTGGGATACAGGGGGATGGATGGCTCTGTGTGAGCTCCTTGTCATGGAGAACCATCAGGACCCAGGCTTAGCAGTTCTTTTAATCCATGCACCAGTCTTAGAGGTGGCTTGTTGGGGCTTGAGTTAATTCATTGATTTTTTTGGGTAAGTCACAGCTGAAAACTCTTGCTGGCAATGTTCACAGAGCCTGTTGTTTGGGAGGGGGGGCAAAGTAAAAATTGTAGGCTTTTAAGAAGGATGCCCTGCAATGGCTTTGCAGGGGACAATGACAGGGAAACAGAAAGAGCCTTGGCCCCTCTGCACATCCACACCACATCATACCACACCAGCCCCAGGCTTGACTTGCTGAGGAGCACTGGGGGAGCACTGCCACCAGCAGCCCCCCCCTTCCCTGCCCTTCTCCCCTGCTGCCACCAGCCCTGGAAGAAAGCCAGGTTTCAACCCATCTTCCTGAAGCAAAATTCCACATTGGAGCCTCCACAGCCCTCCTGGGAGGATCAGGGGCATTCTTCTATAAATATCTGTCTCAATATGTTTAATTTGCAGATGAAATCAAGCCTGGGAAGAAAGGGAAGGCTGTCTTTTCATGTGTGGGCTGTCCAGCTTTGCCTTGAATATCAAAGTGAGACGAGTTACAAAGCACTGACTCTCTGGGATTATCCAAGAAACCTTGTAGGTCCCAAGTGACAGCAGTTACAGGATCAAAATGTGTGGTACTTATGCAGAAAAGCCAGCATGGTCCTTAGATCAGCCCCAGAGAGGCACATCTTGGGTCAGCCTGTAGAGTTCAGGAGGTAGGTGAGGAACCAGGAGAGGCTTGGCTCTTACGTGGACTTTGGATTAAATATTAACTTGCTGCAGTGGGCTCTGAGGATAAATACTTTCATTAATCATGTATGTGCTCATTACTGTGGTGAGAACAGGCTGTAAGAGCTTCATCTGCAGGAGCAGTTCCACACTAACCTCCTGTAGCTCCCTGTACCCCAGCACCCCTTCTGCTTTCTTTTGGAGAGAACTTTCCCCCCCCCCTCCCCCCATCAAGGAGTTTTATTGGTTTCAACATTTTATTGACTGAGCTTCAAAACCATCAACTGAAAAGATTCAGCATAAGGATGAAGGGATGGGAGAAAAGAGAGAGCAGGGGGATCTTTCTGGGATAGCCCATGAGGTGGGAGCCTGGTCTGGGGTGGGAAAACAGCTCTTGCTGAAGGGATCTGCTGCCGTGTCCCAGTGGAAACCCCAGTGTGCTAGCACAGCCCCAGCACACTGCAGGAGGTTTGAACTGGTTCTTCTGGCCAAGCACTGGGCTCAGCAGAACTCTGGGGCCTATTTATCTGAGAGACAGCACAGGATGGTGCCACACACCTGCATCATCCTTACAGCCCATTGGCATCATAGAATCATAGACTGGGCTGGGTTGGGAGGGCCCCCAAGGGTCACAGAGCTCCAACCCCCCTGCCACAGGCAGGGCCACCAACCTCCAGGCCTGGAGATACACAAGGTTGCCCAGGGCCCCATCCAACCTGGCCTTGAACACCCCCAGGGATGGGGCACCCACCCCCTCTCTGGGCAGCCTGGTCCAGCCCCTCACCACTCTTTCCCCACCCCCTCACCACTTAATATGAAGGCATCCTTCATATTAAAAACACTTTGCTGAAAAAGGCCTTTCCCATCACCTGTTTTGTTAAAAAAATGGATTTTTTCCTTCTTTCCTCTGATTTTATTGAACTTTTCAATCACTGGAACTTTTTTCAGCTTTCCCTCCCTTCTGTTTTCAGTGACTCCTTTCAATTATTTGGCTCTTTTTATTCCAGCAATTTATTTTTGAAAGATTTGAATAGAAGGAAGGGGGGAAATAGATGGAAATTTATACTAGACCACAAAGTGGATGCATGGCCAAGAGTCTAAAACCCCATCATTAATAATATTTAATAAGGCACAAAATTACTGAGCAAGCTGAGATGTCTGCAAATGACTTCTGAAGCTCTCCAGCATGGAAGGGAGCTTGTCTAGCAGAGGAGCAAGCCAAGTGATGGATGAGGGTACAAAGCATTTGGGAAGAGTTTGAAGGAGCATCTCTCAATAAAGATTGATGGATGTTGAGCATCCCCTGCCTCCGAGGGACCTGTCCATGGGCAAAGGTAAGACCAGGGGTGGCACCTTGGAGGTGCCTTCTGCACCCAAACAGAAACCCCTCTCCTGCTGGTATATGTCATAGAATCATAGAATGGTCTGGGTTGGAAGGGAGCCCAAGGATCCCAGAGCTCCAACCCCCCTGCCACAGGCAGGGCCACCAACCTCCAGGCCTGGAGCTACACAAGGTTGCCCAGGGCCCCATCCAACCTGGCCTTGAACACCCCCAGGGATGGGGCACCCACCCCCTCTCTGGGCAGCCTGTTCCAGCCCCTCACCACTCTCTCTGCAAAGAACTTCCCCCCAATCTCTCCTCTAACCCTTCCCTCCTTTAGCTTCACTCCATCCCCCTTGTCCTGCCAGTCTCTGCCCTTTAACAAGCTGATTCCCCTCCTGTGTCTCTGCTCCCTTCAGGGACTGGCAGGCTGCAATGAGGTCCCCCCACAGCCTTCTCTTCTCCAGGCTGAACACCTCATGTCCCTCTGTTCTCTTTCTCCAGGGCCCGTAGAGGAAAAGATGTGGGGCAGCTGCTTCATGTTTCCTTTTCTGGGCACTTCTGTGGCCTGTGGTGGAGGAGTGAGCAGATTTGGGGTCAGGCTGACCCCTGGAGCTGGGACAGGGGTCAGTTTGGCATCCTGCCACCTGACCCAAGCTCAGCCTGGCACCTTTGCTCCTGCTGCTGGCATGGGCAAGCCTGGCCAGGCCCTGGGCACCTCTGGCTACTGCAGCAAGTGCTGTACCTGCCCACATCTTACTGCCCTCATGCAAGGGCCAGGGAACTGAAGGTGACCTGAGGAGCACTGGCACAATCACCCTCCCTCCTGGGGCAGAATTAGCCTCATTGAAGAGCAGTAAGTGCTGCCAGCTGCTGGGGCAGGTGCTCTGGTGAAACTCTCTGAGGGCTTAAAAGCAGCAGCTGTGGGGCTGAGGGATGGTGCTGGGCAGTCTGACCCCAGCCACGATGTGTGGGGCTGCCCTGACCCAGAGCTCTTGAGGTGGCTCTGTCCTGCTGGAGCTGTGATGCCTGGAGAAGCAGGTTCAGTGAGTTTTTATTCTGCTTTAAGTATAAATGTCACTTTTTGCACGATGGGCTGGCTCTCTCCCACAGCCCAGGGCTCTGTGGGTACCTTGCTGCCCATGCTCTGTGTTTTTGCCTTTGATTATGCAAAGTGGGGTCTTTGGGGGGAAATTGGTGCTTGTCTTAAGTCTGTTGGAGCATTTGTTAGGTGTAGTCTGAGCTCAGACTAAGGGTTATCCCTGAGGCAGAGGGATATCCAGAGGGAATAAGACTGAGCACTGGCTGCAAGGATGCCTATATTTCATACTGATTTGGTTTTTTGCATCAAAATATTGATGTGTAGACTGGTAGAGATGGATGGGAGAGTGCCTCTCAGCCCCTGCCAGCCCTTAATGCTGGAGTACATTCTTAGGTGTGTTGGTAGAACTGGAGCTGAACCCATCAGCCCTGTGCCTGCCCTGAGCCAGCCTGGTGTGATCTTGTTCCCTTTTCTCTGGGGCTCTGGTCCCTCTCTTCTGTGCCCTGCACTGGGTTGGTCAAAACTGGGTAGTGGCCAGGTTTTTTCTCACTGAGTGAAGAGAAGGTGGTAGCTGTTGGTGAGCTCTGGGAACCCCTAGAGATGACTGATTGCCTCAGACATAGGACTGGGCTTGAGAATCTTGTATTAATGGGATCCTGGGCTCCATCAGCAGAGGGGTGGCAGCAGGGACAGGGAGGGGATTGTCTCTCTCTGCTCTGCTCTCCTGAGGCCCCAGCTGGAGTCCTGTGTCCAGAGCTGGGGCCCAACACAACCCAGCCCATTGGCATCATAGATGTGGGGCTGTTGGAGAGGGGTCAGAGGAGCCACGAAGATGCTCAGAGGGCTGGAGCAGCTGCCCTACAGAGAGAGGCTGAGGGAGCTGGGCTGGGTCAGCCTGGAGAAGAGAAGGCTGTGGGGGGACCTCACTGCAGCCTGCCAGTCCCTGGAGGGAGCAGAGGAACAGGAGGGAATCAGCTTGTTAAAGGGTGGATAATGGCAGGACAAGGGGGATGGAGTGAAGCTGAAGGAGAGAGCTACAACAGCCTGTCAATATAGTCATTACTATGTATGTCTGGGGTCCAACTGCCTGTGATTAGAGCAGCTGTGCTTAAATTAAGCCTGTTAATTAGAGCCAAGTGCTAAGGCTGCTGGGCCAGAGCAGTGCTTGGGCACTGCACAGCTCTGCACCCTCATAAAATAAAAACATGGTTGAGCTTAAACCACAAGTGTTGCACTAGTGATCTAAACACACACACACACCCCTCCCTGCCAAACTCACCCCCCCAGTCTCCCCAGAGAGCTTTGACCCATGGGCATGGCAGAGCAGTGATGGTCTCTGCATCCCTGCTGCACGCAGGGCAGGTGGTCTCTAGCCCTAAGGTGCAGGCAGAGGTGGTTGACCTCAGGTGAGTCTCTGGGAGGATAAACACACCCATCCCTTCATCTCCTCTGCTTGTGAGGAGCAATCAAAGCACAGACCTTTGATTTCACAACCCAAGTGAGTGCTCAAAAGAGAATCGCTCCCTAAATATCGTGGGGAAAGGTATTTTGAGCCTTGGCTGCTTCGCCTGGGAAATGGTCTCTTCTGATTCAGCTTGTTCAAATCATCTTAACAGTTCTTAGTGAGGAAAAAACCCTCTGTATCCTCAAGGCAAGTATATTTGGGCAAAGCAATAAGAGAGACTTTAAGAGGTTTGGAGGTTACAGTGGGAAATAGCAGTTATTCCCAATAAGCAGTGTTAAATGAAGTGCTGCTGACAGTAGCCTGAGGCAGGTTCAAGAGTTTCAAGATTTGCAACTAAGAGATTAACCAAAATAGATGTCTTATTACAGGCAAGTTTGTATCTAAATCATTTAAAGTGCCTTTAGATGCTGTAATGTTTTTCCTCCTAAGTGCTCACAGTATATCTGCAGCTTTCCCCTGGCTTTGGGGAACGAGCAATGAAAGGGCCCTTGATCTTGGCAAGTTTAAGACCCTCTGATGAAGGAATGAGGACCCAGTGGATCGGCATGGTCCCTTTTGATGGAGGGGGCTGCTGTAGCCCTGCTCCTCTTTCCCATGGAGGAGAGGTGCTGGTCCCAAGCCCTCCTGCCTGGTCCCCGCGGATGCTCCGTGACCAGCTAAGGGCTCCAACCCAGGGCAGATGCACCGAGCAGAGGGCTCTGCAAGGCTCTGGGTGTAAAACCCTCCTGAAAGAACAACAGCTGCATAGCTGGGAGGTGGAACAGCTTGACCTTTCATTTGCAAAGGCCGCAGGATGCTCAGGAGGACAAGTGCTGCCTTTAGAGATGTAAATGAAACGGGCGATGGCACGAAGCATCTTTGTCTCCTGGGTTGTGCCATCCATGCCAAGCTCCGGGTCTAGCTGCTGTTATCAGCTCCCTGTCCTCCCGCAGGACTTCTCCAGTGTGCCCCTCACCCAGCAAAGCCTGTTTGGAGTGGGGGACCTGAGGACTGGCACTGGAAGGAAACCCAGCGCAGGGCTGGCAGCACCGAGGCAGGGATGATCTGGTGCTGGCTGCACCCTGCTCCGGGCTGCGGTCTGGAGAAGGTAAATTTAAGTCTGATGGCTGAGGCATCAACAGGTCTAAGGGAGATGATCTGCAGTGGAGGAGCAAGCTCCATGTGCTTGTAAAGAAAGGAGGGGACAAGGGTGGGGATGTTCAGAGGGAGCTGGCCTAAACTGGGGGAGCAGCCTGGAGTGCTGAAGCTTGGCTGGGGAAAATAGGTGTTCATTATCTGGGTGAGACCTCTGTGCTAGCTCCAGTGAGGAGCAGTAGGTTTTGGGCAGCTCTGACAAGTTGGGATGGCAGGTTCTTTGGCAGTTGTGTGCCCCTGTGGGAGGTGTGCTGGACACCCAGGGGGCTTGCAGGGATGAAGCCCTGCAGAGGGGTGGGCTTTTCCCTGTGGGTTGCATAGGAGCACCAGCAGTTGTGCCAGGGGTGTTGTGCAGGTGGATCAAAAGGTCTGAGGGAGGAAGGTCTGGATCTCTCCCACAGGAGTGCACCAGCAGAGCTGAAACCAGAGAAATGACTGGAGGTCCAAAGAGGTTTCCAGCCATGAGGCTTCCAGCTATATCAATACAGTGGTAGGCACTTTATATATATATTTATATGGAAACCATCCTGGAGCGGGCTGGCGAGGGTCTGGCAGGGGCTGGATGATACACCATCATGTGGGGAGTTACTAAGGCTCAGGTTTACCTGTGGGCAGATGTCCTGGGTCTGGGAAACCTGTCCTCAGGTGTGAGACCAGCTTGAGCCATGCTCAGAATATGAAATACTACTTTTTCCCCTCGTTTCTTGCTTGTTTTTGAGCTCTGGGTGTGCAGAGCCATGATCAGGCAGCTGGATGTGTGCTGCTGCTGGCTGCCTCCAAAGGGAGCCTCCAGCCTTTAGATGATGATCTGCTGGGAGAGGGGCAGCCTGGGGAAAGGCAGCTCTCAGTCTCTTCAAAATGTTTCATGAAATCTGTGTCTTGTTGGCTTTTTGGCAAGAGAGACCTTGATTTAACATGAGGTTTTCTTCAGGGGGAAATGTGAAACAGCTGCCAGGGCTGTGAGCAAGGCAGAGAGGGAAGAGGGCAGGGCCTGGGGGTGTGTTGCTTGCAGATGCTGGCCAATGGGAGCCTTTTCTTTTGTATTTTAATTGGCATCAGGAAAATCTTCGAGACCTTGGAATCCCAAACAGGAGTGGGGAGAGCTGGGTGGGTCTGAAAGGTGCCTCTGCGCTGTGAAACCTTGACAGTCCAGGAGGGGCAAAGGGACGGGCAGGACTTTGAGAGGGAAGTGGGAGGAGTTGGTGAGAAAAGAGAAGGGAACTTTGCACATCCTTGCCTGGACTTGTAAGGGCTTAGAAATACACAAAGCCCTCCAGCCCATTGATTTTTGGGACAGCTCAGTGCGGTCCCTCAGGTACCCTGATGCATCCCCCATCCCATGTGCTGCCCAGGGCATCGCACTGAGACTGGCACTGCACGAGGGATGGGGTTGGTCACTCCTGTAGCTGCTGGATTTCTCAAGTGCAAAGCAGCCAAGGGTAACTCACACAGACCTCAGTGTCCCACTCGGATGCCCACAGTAGAGCAGCAAAGTCATAGAATCACCTGGGTTGGAAGAGATACTTAACTCCAACCACAGCCTAACCCTGCCCAGCCCACCTCTAGATCATGTCCTTAAGCACTACATCCACACGCCTTTTAAATCCCTCCAGGGATGGTGACCCCACCCCCTCCCTGGGCAGCCTGTTCCAACATCTGACAACCCTTTCAGTACAGAAATTCTTCCTGATCTCCAACCTAAATCTCCCTGGTGCAATTTTAAGCCATTTCCTCCTGTCTCTTCTCACCTGAGAGAAGAGACCGACCCCAACATCTCTGCAACCACCTTGCAGGTAGCTGTAGGGAGTGATGAGGTCTCCTATCAGTCTCCTTTTCTCAAGACTAAAGTCCCTCCTGAATCTCCTGGTGACCTGATCTGGACAAAAAGTGAGAGTGGCTTGTCTAGCCCAGGCTGTCTTTTCTGGCCAGGGGCATCAGATGCTTTGGAGGAAGCTTGTAAGAAACCCCCTTCCATCAGCCTGGAAGGGAGGCTTGTCCCTGTTAGGATACAGCAGGTTCTATCCTCTGCATCAGATGAGCACTCAAATAATTTAACAGTGGATGTTCCATCCTTCATATACCGATGGAGCTGTCTTTGTGGCTGGGATGCTCTCATGACCTCAATAATGTCTTCTGTGAGTGTGTTTCTCAGGTTAATTATGCATTAAGTTTACATAAGGCTTTTCCTTTTTTAATCAGTCCTAAGCCTTAGGATGTGCTGACTGCACTGGCACTTGGGAGGGGGGGCTAGCAGGAGTACTGTACCCACCTTTCCACCCTGCCAGCTCTTTTGTACGCCTTGGTGTGTCTCCTTTATTTGTCACCTTGATAAATAAGCACTCCTGAGACTTCTCTCTTTCCCTGTACAGGGTTATCAGATGTGCACTGTGGAGACTGGTGATGGGCAACATGCAATTCAATATGAATTTTAGGTGAAGCCATTTTATTGGGTGAAATCACACCGATTCTAGACCTTTGTTACTGCAAATGTGGCAAGCTAAAAACCTGCTAATTGTTTGCATACACTGTTTATACCCCACTGATTGGTTAGTGATTATAATGAGTTCTGATAAACCTATCTTAGAGCTAAACATCATTAGTTTACCTTTGATGCCTAAAAGCATCTGCACACCTGCTGTTTTGACCATCTTATGACTGGTTCTTATCATGTTCCGTTACTCCCAAATTCCTTCCTATAACTCCTCCTTGGTTTAGGGCAGCCTGTACCCCTGTCATCAAGGCTGCTGTGTTTTGAGAATGTGATTATTAGGATCCTCTCAGCATGAGTAAGTTTTCCTGTCTCACGGGAACACGAGGATGTTGTCAGGGCCTGTGTCTTCTGTGAGGAGAGCTAGGCCGCGGGCAGGCCTGCTGTCTTCCCCGATAGCGCACCACAGTGACATGGCCCTGGAAAGGAGGGTCTTTCCTGGTGTGATTGAGATGCAGTCAGCTCACTGTCTTCTCTGGGCTGGAAAAGAGCCTGCTTGGGAGTGTGTTTTTGCTTAAACAGGCTGCCTTTGGGCATGAGAAAGCAAGTAGAAAGCATGCCTTGTACTTGGTGGTGTTGCTCTTTTATCTTTGCTTTCTTCTGGGTTTCCTCTTTAATTTCTTAGTGCTATCTTGTGAGTTGGATGAGCTTTCCTTCTCTGAAGCCTAAGACCTTGAAAGCAAGGGTTGCTGTGAGATTGTGTAGAAGCAAGCTGGATAACGCGGCTAGAGAGGTGGGTGATGGTCTCTTCAGCCAGGGGACAGGAGATGGGACAAGGGGCAATGGCCTCAAGCTGTGCCAGGGCAGGGTCAGCTCGGATGTGAGGGAAAAGTTCTTCCCTGAAAGAGTTATGGGGATGTGGCACAGGCTGCCCAGGGAGGGAGCTGAGTCACCATCCCTGGGTGTGCTTAAAAAAAGGGTAGATGAGGCACTTAGGGATATGGTTTAGCTTAGGATGGGAATGGTTGGACTTGATGATCTTAAAGGGCTTTTCCAACCTTGTGATGCTGTGATTCTTCCTTCAAGGCAAGCGTTTCTGTTTGCAGAGTAACTTGGCAGCCTTGTGTATTTTGGATTTAGGCATCCCGGTGTATAAGCCAAAGCTAACAGATATTAATTAGTTGGAGGACTGGAGCTGAAATGAAGACTGTCACTCAGGCAGGTTGGCATTTTTATTTTAAATGCAAGCAATTAAAGAAAGTGTGTTCAAAAAGTCAATGTTAAAAGATGCTATATAAATAACACACCCTGGGTGAGAGTTAGAGGAAGTGGAGGGACAGAATAACAACCAGGTTGCTGGTGCAGAGGCTGCTGTGATGCCTGGCTATGGAAGGATTATCCCTGTGGCAGGGGGAAAAAGGAATAAAGTATGGTTTTAAAGTCATGTCAGAGAAGGACAGATCTTAGAAACACGAAGAGAAGTCACATCTCTGGAGGATCTCAAAAAGCTGGTCCAGGAGGCAGTGATGTAGGACTTGAATCTGCAATGTAGACTCTGGGTTGGAGAAATAGCCTGTGGTCCTGAGTGTGCAGCCCACTGTTTGGAAGGATCCTGCAAAACACCTCCCACCCCATGACCCTCCTGAGCTCTTCCAGGAGGAGGTTTGTGATGAGGCAAAGCTCTGAGTGATGGCTAGATTAAATGTGGGCATATAATCTGGGGGGCAGGGAGGCTTGGACACCAACAGCCAAAACCAGGGATGAATCTGTGGAGTGGGTTGAAGCATAGCTGTACCTTTGGGTGGTGGTTCCTGAGTGTGTGAGATGGGGGGAGAAAGAAATTGGTCAGCTCTCACATTTGACATCTCTGACAAGGATATGCAGGAAGTGCCCAGAAAGTCTCTGGAACAGGGAGTGATGTTACTTGTCCTGTAAGCTGGGGCAAGTCAGTGGGGTCTGCTGCTGAATTTCTCTGCCCTGACTGTTGGTGTAACAAAGTTGTGGTTATCTTATGGTGGTGGCTGTCTCCAACCTCCAGAAAACCACCCCTGGAAGCTGCACCCTGCCCACACAATAGAGAAGACACATGGAGTTGTTTCCCTTCTTGAAGACCTAGCTGTCTGCAAGGGTGGACAAGTCCTTCCTCTTCTGAGTGGAGTATAGTAAATGAGATGGTGGGTGAGGAATACAAACCCAAGATAAACAATGTCCTTTGCCATCTTTTTTTGTGTGTATTTAAGAAGCTTAAAATATTAGCTAATCATGTGTGTAAACAATCTCCATATGCAACCGAAAAAGCAGCGTGTCCCTGGCGCCAGCTGCTTTGAGCTTCCCCATTAAACTCTCCAGAGCAAAGACCCCCCCCTTCCTGAACAGCCATTTCAGGAGTGTGCAGAATTGATTTGGTATTCGGCCTCCGCGCTGGAAGAAGATGGCGGCGCCGAGCCGCGGGCGGCGTTCCCGCTCCCTCGTCATTGCTCTGAGACACCCTCGTCCCCCTGTGACGCAGTGATGGAGGATGGTGGCTCTGGCACAGGGTGCCAGCGGGTTGGTCTCCCTGCCTGGGCACATAGGGGTGTTTTTTTACACCCCCCTCCCACCTTTCCTGGTGCTTTCTGGTGAGCAAAAACAATAAGGAACAAATTTACAGCAGCCCCTCCTTGGGTAGCTGCCACAATGCAGAGACCCCCTGCCTCCCACCCCCTTCACGTGCATCTTCTCTTAATTAATTAATACTGCATTCATCACTGCTTAATTCCCGTTTCCGTAGCACCCGAGGAAGGGGGGGGGTGCTGGCAGAGGCGGGTGCCCAGACAGTCTAGATCTGCTGTCTTAGTGGAGAAGCTTAATTAGCCCCCGTGACGATGTGGGATCGTTTCCCACAGTCCCATAATGGGTGGTTTCAAACTGGTTTTGTGTGCCCAGTAAAAGCAGCCCTGTGTCCCCGTGCTGGTCCCTGTGCGGCCAGCGGTGTGTGCTTGTGAGGAACAGGGGATCTGCTGCACCAGCTGCCCAATTTAAAGGCAAAAACATCACAAGTTGGCCTTTTTTTGGAGCTTGGTGAGGGACGGGAAGCAGAGCTGGGTTTGGGCTGTGCTGGTGTCTCAGTGCTGGGGACAGGTGGAAGGAATGCTGGGGCTGAACCATGTCTGCTTGTACTGGGTCCAGTGCACCCCTCTCTGTTCGTTACTGCTGCTATTGGCTCCTAGTCTCCTTTTTTTTAGGTTTTTTAGCCTTAAACATAACCTGTTGGTGTTTGTGGTTGTTCCTCTGCTGCAGTCCTGGGCGCTACCCCGTGCAGGGGTGGCTGCGCGGTGCTGCAGGGGCAAACAGCTACTGCACCAACAAACGTTACCTGCAGTGAGAAAGCTGACATGCTTATAAGCATTAGGGTTGTGGCAGGCATTGGAATTTAGATGTGTGCCTTTATTAAGTGTTTTATCTCTCTATTTTGGAACTCTCCTCCCTTCTACAAAAACCAGGGAGGAAAGGAGCGCCTGTGTGCTCCCATGGCTCGCTTCCCTGGTGGGGTGGTGACGATGGGTAGGCATGCCGGCGCCTCTGAGGGTCCCACATGTTTGAGATAAGATGGAGACAACGAGAGCATGTGTGAGAGGAGGGAAGGGGAGATGGGGAAGATGGAGCGGGAACAAAAGCAGCAGATCCACCGTGGCGCTGGGCCGGGCTCCTTGCCAAGAGCGGTGTTCCCCCCCTCCTCACCAGCCGACATGGCTGGCGATGCTCCTTCCCGCCCCTGCCCTCTCCTCCCCAGCGCAGGCTGCCGATGGGCCGGGGCGTGAAGGCGGCTCTCTGCTGGGATGCAGGATGCCATCTCACCCGTGCCCTTCCCACCGCTAGACGGGACCGCAGCATCGGTGTTCCGGCAGCCCGGTGCACGCCTGTCCCGCGTGACTCACATACGCAATGCAGCCATGCTTAACGAGCGTGAGTAATTATGCCAGGCAGAGGGTTGGGGTGTGGGGGGCGGTCGGGGTTGGGTGGTTTATTCACTTGGTGGTTTGTTTTTTTTTTTTAATTTCCATTTTCCACCACCCCTTTCCCCCCCTGCCCAGCCTGTGGCATTGAAACTGGGCTACCTCCTTGGCAGTGGCTTCGGGCGGGCTGGGGACACAGGGGTCAGTTGGCACAGCAACTGCTGTTTGGGGACAAAAGGAGGCTTGCTTTTTTTTTGTTGCAGCGACAGTAGCAGCTGCCAGCCAGAATAGCAAATCCCTGCGACTTGGCATCACTCCAGCTTCCTTGAGGGTTGCAGAGGGATGGTATGTTGGAGGGTAAGACTAGCTAATTAATCTTCCGGCAGGGAACAATGTAATATCAGACAATTACAAAGACAGAATGAAATTACTATAGTGGGAAGGCTGGCATACGAATTTCTCAAAGGGTCCATCCCTCAGCCTGCTGCCGCGTCACTTTATATGCGGGAGAAGCACCGACTGTACGGGCGCTTCTCGAGAAGCGGTGCGGGGTTATTTCTCCTATGAATTATGTGGTTAGAGGAGGGGCAGGGGGGATGCAGGCTCCATTGCAGGGACAGCTTTTTGGAGGAGGAAAAGGGGAGGAAGAAGAGTTGTTCCAAGCGGGGATGTTCCACATCAACCGGCTGTGCTGTGAGCGCAGACTTGGTGTGTCGCTGATGCTACAGGCTCGTGGGGCTGGGGGTGTTTTCCTGAGGGTTTTTCCCCTGATTAGTGATGCCTGAAGCTTTTGGGAGGAGGGTCTGGTTTCTGGACAGGAGGGGAGTGATTTCTTCCAGCCTTTCTGCCTTCTGAAGACCTCAAAAAGCTTCAGAGCTGGGGAACGTTATTGGGGAAACACACCTACCAGCTCAGCGGTGGTAATTGCCAATAATTAGCTGTAATCACTGTTACCTACAGTCGGGATGCTGTGATGAATAGGGCAGTGCGAGCGGCATGGTGCAGGCTCCCTGTCTGTTTGTTTGCAGTGGGGAAAGAATTAGGAAAGTCTCATTTATCCTGGAGCACGGGAAAGCATCGGTGGGAGATCAGCCTGTGCAGAATTAGCATAGGAAACTCCTCCCTCCTCCTCTTCCTCCTTGCCAGGGTGAGGGATAAGCTAATGAGTCTCCTCCTCCCTCAGCATCTCCCTCCCAGGATGGAACTTATTACGGTGGGATCTCTAGAAGTGTCATTAAAAAACAACATGAAAACAGTATCAGTCAAACTCTTTGTGATGTTGTTGTGTGTCTGTCTGTGTGTGAGCCCTGTAGAGACGTGGCCAGGAGCTGCTTGGAGCCAGGAAAAGACTTGGAGCAACTCCAGCTTGGTTGCTCTTTCTCTGAAGGAATTTGAGTAGGTTTTTGTTTGGTGCCTGCATAGATCAGATGGTGCAGAGATGATGTTTAAAAACCACTGCAAGCCCCTCCTGCCTGCCTTGGCTGCTACACTGGGCTGCCAGTTGTCACTGAAGCTATTGGAAAACTCAGGCTCAATAAGCGGTGGGGTTTTTTAAGGGGGCAGCAGTGCCAAGGGGGGGATTGGCAGGCTGGGGCCCCTTTTCCAAGCTGCAGATTGGGAAGTTGTACACAGCCAGCCCTTGTCCTGAAAAGCATCCTGCTGGGTGCTCATCCATGGGTATTTATCTGAATATTTCCCAGGAGTGTCTAGATATTGGCAGTATTTCCCATTGGGCTCCATTAGGGATGAAGGTCCCATCCCATGATCCCACCAGAAGTCCCTCAGTGTGACACATCTTGATGTATGTAGCTCCTTATCTGGCTGCATATACTCTCTCTGCCCCAGCCTGGGCTCCCTGTGCCAGCTCCAAAGCCTTCTCCTGAAACTTGAGAAACTGGAAAATTCCCTGTGCACCTAAGAGATGGATGCTAAAAGCCAAGAATCAACATCCTCTGTATCCATGCTGTGTGTGCTCCGAGGGTCCCCCAGCACTCCTACCAAGCCCAGCCTGGTTTTACTCTTGGTTTCCTGTCCTTGTCCACCAATCTGTGGCCAACCAGACCTCTGGAGCCTGAGGCTTTTGAGGGAACTTCCGAGCTTAGCCTGCCTTGTGCACCTGCAGGAAAAGGTCTTGGGTTCTTCCCATCCAGGTAGTGATGGCTCTAGTGATGGAAGCTGATGAGCAAGAGAGGATGAAGAAATTGAAATTAGCCCAATCATTCAATAAACAGCAATTCCTTTGGACTCAAGCTTGAGTATTGGACCTAATTGGAAATTATGAAGTTCAGCCCCTGTTCTGGACTGCATCTGATGTGCTGCCAAGGATGGATTCTCCCTGTTCAGGCCCAATGCCGTCTGTGGCTCTAAGTCAGTCCTGATCTGGCAGCACTGCTGCTGCATGGAACTGGAAGAGATCTGAATGCTTTCATACTTGATGATTGATGTCAGAGATGTTTCTGTAAATTAATGAATGCATCTCCTTGACTATGCTTCAAAGTTTTCACTTTATGAATCTTTTATGGAGTTCTTTCTACATTGGAAAAACCCCACCCCTGTAATACTGAAACTTTACCTTTTAAAGCCATGCAATAAAACCCCCCAACTTTCACAGTTGACTCAACAAAAGTCACTCACTGGGTCCTGCTCATGTGTTCACACTGTGGGCTTGGATTTCCCCAGGGGTATGTCCAAACATAGAATCATAGAATGGTCTGGGTTGGAAGGGACCCCAAGGATCACAGAGCTCCAACCCCCCTGCCACAGGCAGGGACACCAACCTCCAGGCCTGGAGCTACACAAGGTTGCCCAGGGCCCCATCCAACCTGGCCTTGAACACTTCCAGGTATGGGGCATCCACTACTTCTCTGGGCAGCCTGTTCCAGCAATGTGCATGCAAAAGGGGCTGATAGTGGTGTGGGCACCCTTTGACCTGAAGACAGGAGCCTTGATGCTGCTGAACTTCCCTCCTTGCAGTGGGGTGTGTCTCCTTCAGCCCTGCTCAGCTTCTCCAAGTCAACCTCTGGAGTTAGGGAATTTAATTTGTAATAAATCTGCATTACAGCACAAGTAAATCTGCTTCAGTGGCTATAAAAATTAATTCCTTATCCTAAACATTATTATATAGCTTTCAAAATGAATTGAGTGTGGTTGGTAGCTTAGTATGTGCCATTATCGGTAATTAGTGTAACAAAATAACCCTGCTGTAATATTTCCTGTCTCCCCCTCCCCCAGTTGGGAGCCATTTCCTACTAGAGAATCAGAATTGCAAATGCAATGTGTGTGTGTGTGTGCAAGCTGGTTGCTTTGATATTTTTAATAATATTTAGTGTGTTGGAAGTTGGCCTGTTACTGGCTGTGGTTTCTGGGAGTGTTTGCTTCTGAAGAGGTGTTGGTGTGGCACAGGGTATCAGCCAGCAGCGTGCCCTGGGGGCTAAGAGAACCAATGGCATCCTGGGGGCAGCCAGAGGAGTGTGGCAGCAGGTTGAAGGAGGGGATCCTCCCCCTCTGCTCTGGTTAGGCTCCACCTGGAGTTCTGGGCTCCTTGGTAT
>VZTU01011414.1:8150-18522 GCA_013400835.1 Zapornia atra
TGTGGGGTGCGGGTGTAAAGCTTTAGGAGAGTTGTATCTTCTTCCAATGATCATGGCTTTCCATTAGATGTCTTGAAAACAAAGATGAGAAGCTTCAGAAGATGAGAGGAAAAAGAACTGGCCAAAAGAAAACTTTCCATAGAGCATACAGGTGGGAGAGACTGTTCAGGCTGCAACAAGAATATTTCTTGGGATCTCTGGAGCTGGTTGTTGAGCTGTTTCCTGATCCCAAGCAATCATTTCAGGTTCCATGGGATTCTCAGCAGGTTTCCTGGTTCTGGTAGAAGCAGTTCTTTATGTATCCCACTGCCAGTAGCAGCTAAGTATGTTATTTCCTTTAACCTCTAAGCTGCAAAGAGCATCTGCCTGATAGATTTATCTGGGAAAGAGATGAATTCTCAGACTGAGCTGCCATGGGGTGGTGCTACCCACAGTGACAATGCATGGATGGGAATGCATTGACATCTAGAACCAGTTGTCTGAGTGTGAGCAGATCAATACTGTTCTTAAAGAACCTACTACAGCAAGTGCTGTAAAAAAGGATGTACCAGTCCTGAACTACCATGTCATTCTCACCTTTGAAAGATAACTGCCCCTTCCTCATGACATTGCTAGAATGTTTCTGCCTAATGGAAAAAGAGGTTAAAAACCTTTTCATGTTTGACCAGAAATATGAGGTCCCACCAGAGATCTTCTGCCATGGCTGGGGAATTCCACTGCTGAGTGGAGAAGGTGACTGGAAAGCAAAACTGTTATGCTGATGGTGTGAACATTACAGCATTGTAGCTTTACCACCAAAGGTACATGGATGACATCATCTAGAAGACAGGAGGGTGTAGGTCAAAGACCCAAAGCTGCTGGATCCTTAGACAGCCAGTCACACATTTATGTGGGTTTGAAATGTTATTTTTGGTTATATTTTGTACAGTGTTGTACAGACATAGCAACAGTAATTATCAAATTAAACCAAAGTTCAGTAAAATCTCCCATGAGTGTTTATTTTGGAGAAGGGAGCCCAGCCAGCTCCTGAACACCAATCCATGTCTGCTGCAGTTTTCACATTTATAGAATCCCAGACTGGTCAGGGCTGGAAGGGACCTTAGAGACCACCCAGTCCCACCCCCTGCCATGGGCAGGGACAGCTCTCCCCAGCCCAGGCTGCTCAAGGCCCCATCCAACCCGACCTTGGACACCTCCAGGGAGGGGGCAGCCACCACCCCCCTGGGCACCCTGTGCCAGGGCCTCACCACCCTCATAGGGAAGAATTTCTTCCTAATATCCAACCAGATCTCCCCCCTTCCAATTTAAAGCCCTTCCCCCTCATCCCATCACTCCATACCCTTCTAAAAAGTCCCTCCCCAGCTTCCTTGTAGCCCCTCCAGGGACTGGAAGGTGCTGTGAGATCTCCCTGGAGCCTCCTCTGCTCCAGGCTGAACAAGCCCAGCTCTCTCAGCCTGGCTTCACAAGGAGAGGTCCTGCAGCCCTTTGGTCATGTTTGTGGCCTCCTCTGGACCTGCTCCAACAGGTCCAGGTCCTTCTTGTGTTGGAGACTCCAGAGCTGGACCCAGCACCCCAGGTGGGGTCTCACGAGAGTGGAGCAGAGGGGCAGAATCCCCTCCCTCAGCCTGCTGGCCAGGCAGGGCACCCACCCCCTCTCTGGGCAGCCCCTTCCAGCCCCTCACCACTCTCTCTGTAAAAAAACCCCACTTGACCAATCCCACGACCAAAACTGCTCAAGATGGTGACAAACCAGGTGCAGGTGGCTGCAGCACAGGGCACAGGCCAAGCACTGCCACTGCCACTGCCACCGCCACGCGCGGCCTGCGAGGCCGGGGCCTGCTGAGGGGGTGCTGGCAGCCCTGGGAACCCCACAGGGGGTGGGGGGGAGGGGTTTCTGTAACAAGATTTGGGGGGTTTAGCAGCACCCAGGCTGGTAGCACGAACCACAGGTGCTCATGTGTGTGGGGAAGAGAGGGACAGAGAGCTGAGCCCTGATGGAAGATGGCATTTGGACAAGGACAGTCCTGTGTTGCTCTTGCATAGAGCGATGGGAAGGTGCACAGGCTTCAGCTGTGATGTCCCAACACATCACCACCCAGAGAGGGGCTGGGTGCCCCATCCCTGGGGGTGTTCCAGGCCAGGTTGGATGGGGTCCTGGGCAACCTTGTGTAGCTCCAGGCCTGGAGGTTGGTGGCCCTGCCTGTGGCAGGGGGTTGGAGCTCTGTGATCCTTGGGGTCCCTTCCAACCCAGCCCAGTCTATGATTCTATGAGTCCCTTGATGTGCTGCTGCTTGTCCCTTCTTTGGAAGAGCATGAAGAGGCACAGTGTCCACTGAGCCACCTGCCATCGTTTATTGGGTGAAAGAGGAGTGTGTGCTCAGCCAAAGGCACGTGGCCATGGTCAAGGGACAAATGCCTGTTGCTACTGCTGAAGGGCTCCATGCTCAGCTGGGAACTGCTGTGCTGCACCTGGAGGAAGGTCCGTTGGGATTTAGCTCTATCTTCTGAGGTGGCCTCTTGCTCCCTGTTCCTGCAAGCAGTGGGATGTGCTGCTCCCTTCCCTGGAGGACCAGTGCCTGGTTTCGCCTCTCTGTTGACAGTGACCAAGATGACCTTCCCTGTAATCCACATGTTTATGAATCCAGCAGGCCTGGATGAGGTTCATACCCAGAGGTGCAATTGCTGCTGCTCGTGCTCTGAGTGTGCTAAGAGGAAGGAGCATCCTTCTTGCAAGGCTGAGTGACAAAAGACCAAGTTTGCTCCAGCTCTGCAGTGACCTCCGCTGGTGAGATGCTGCAGGGGTGCATGGTAGGTTCTGTGTGGCCAATGAGCAGCAGTGGGGCTACTTTTGCCTTTTTCTTCTTGACTGAGAAGCTCCTTGGAAACACCTCAGCATTTGAGACTGAAGCCTGAGTGATGTCTGTAAGGATCTGGCTCCCAAGGAGCCAGGGGCTCCTGCACATCTTGCTGAGGGCTGCAGCTGTATCCCTGTGCATCAGTCCAAGCTACTCCTCTGCTGTTACCTTCTTGAGTATTCTATGTTCCAGGGAAGGTGACCCCAGGGCTGAGCCAGGCAGGTGGAGCAGGGCTCTGCGATGGAGACTGTGAACAGCAGTGCTGGTGAGCCAATGGGGACAGGTTGTGTGCACAGGTAAGACCAGGAATGGCCAGTCAGCCTGTGTGGGTGTTGTGGAGTCAGCAGCACTGCTTGCTCCTCCTGCACACTTTGATTACAGCAACGTGGTGATCCCCCTCCCAGGAACCACCTTCCACAGTGGGAGAGCACATGGTGCAGGGGGAGGACAAGGGCAGCTGAGCAGGGGCAGGGGAGAGCTGCCAATGAAACTTTCCTGATCTGAAAGCCAGTGAGTGGCCTTCCCAGAGTCACCAGCAGGAAAGCAGGCCACAAAAGCCTGAGGGTCTTCAGACATCTCCTGAACTCCATTTCCCTCATTTCTTGCAGCAAAATTCATCTCATTGAGGTGGTCCCAAACCAGCTCTCTGGATGCCACCAGCCAGCTGACAGCACAGCTGAGGTGCTGCTCAGGCAGTCATAAACCTTCTTGCATCCCTGGCACTGCTCATTTGCCACTGGCTTGGCAAGAGGATCTCAGGCTGTGCTTCCTGTGGGCTGGCCAACTGCTCCCAGCACCCTGAGAGCAGCTGAGCTCCAGTTCGGTGGTATTTAGAGAAATGATTGCCTGTAACCCATCCTGCATCCCTTCTTCACAGGTTGCTGTCACTATTTGGCCTTGGAGAGGGTATCTGGGGAGCTGAGGTAAGTCTGATTGCTCCTCCTTCCAGGAAGGGCCTGTAAGAGTTAAAGGATGATGTCCAGGTACCCAAGCCTAAGGCTTGGTCACCAAGGGTGCAGTGGGGCTGTTGGTGTGTGGCACCACTGCAGCCCTCAGCCCCTGCTGGCACTTGCCTTGCCATCCCTCAGAGCCTCTCCCTCAAATTCCCATCCAGTGAGGCAGCAGCAATACCAGATTAGTGGAGTTTGTCTCTAAAATCAGGTTATGAGCACTGAGGAGAGCAATGCCACTGAGCTGGGAGGGACAGGGAGCTCTTTCTTAGCTCCCATCCTAGGTGGAGGACACAGGGTGTGTTGGTGGATATACTAAGCCATGTCTCTTTCAGTGCTTGGATTTTTTTCCCCCTCTCTGCACAGGAAGGGCTGGGCCTGGCTAATTTTGATGTATGTATCACTGCTGAGGGTGAGCAGCTGTGCCAGCTTGGGATGAACAAGCTGGAGAGCAGGTTTCAACAGTGTAAGAACAAAACCCCCTCTCAGCCCCTGAGTAGGTGATGATGGATCCTGTTAGGGCTGAAAGCAGCTCCTCTCTCAGGAGCCTCCTTGTCAGGTGCTGATCTGCAGCAAGAAAGAAAATATTTATCTTGTTAGGACTCCAACTTCTGTGATCTTTGGTGACTTGAGAACAAGATCAGGTCTGCTCTTAAACCAGAAGAGCTTTTCCATGCTATTTTCTGAGAGCTCATGTCAGCCTTAGGGACAATCTGGACCTTCGTTCCTTCCTTGTTCATTTTCCCTTCTGAAGCCCTGCTTAGGGAATGCTCTTCCCCATCCATCACAGTCTGTGAGTGATGCTCTAAGGGGCAGAAGGCTCCTGCTTCTTTCTGTGCAGGTTCCCAGTGTGCTGCATGCTCTGGATGTCCACATGCCCGTGTTCACCCCGTGGAGTTCTATGTCCTAACTTTTCTCCAGGGCAGTGCTGGTCAGGGCTCTAGAACCTCTGAGTGCTCCCAAGAGGTTAAAGGCTCTTTGGATTCACAGAGCTGCAGGGTTTGGAAGGGACCTCCAGAGATCATCGAGTCCAACCCCCCTGCCAGAGCAGGGTCCCTGGGACAGGACACACAGGTTGGCATCAAGGCAGGTCTTGAATCTCTCCAGAGAAGGAGACTCCACACCCCCTGGGCAGCCTGTCCCAGGGCTCCCTCACCCTCACTGGGGAAAAGTTCTTCCCCAGGTTGCTGTGGAACTTCCCCTGCTCCAACTTGAGGCCATTGCCTCCACAAACAACTGAAAAGAGCCTTATCTTAAGATATTTATAAACACTGGTTTGGCTGGGAGGCAGGAGGTGGTGTGGGAACTTATGTCCTTGGGCAGCTTTTCAACGTGAAGAGCATCGGTGCATCTGGCAGTGTAATGTCCTTCTACATGGAAGGGTCTGGCAGGGTTGGTGTGAGTCCATGAGGTTGAATTCAGGGTCCTTTCCTTTGGGTAGGATGACTCCTTCCTAGCTACAGGGGTTCACAGTGCCTTCTCCTGGCAGGGCTGGATGGTGATGGATTGACCCCGGACAGCGCTTGGAGCAATCTCTGCCAACTCTGCACCCATCTCCTGGATCTGGCTGGAGAAGGGCACCCAGCTACCTCTGGAGATAGTGGTGCTCAGCAGGGAGAAGCAGCCTTTGGAGCTGCCTCTGTCCATGCTCCTCCCCGGCTGCACAGCCGGTCCCATTCCTTCCTCTCCAGGGAGTGGTGCTGTAGGGCTGCAGAGCCCTCCAGGCCTCCCCAGGGACTATACAAAGAGGGGTTTTCAGCCTGGGAGGCTCTGCAGTTCCAGCTGCAGAGTACAGTACACGAAAGATATGGCACTGTTGGAGAGGGGTCAGAGGAGCCAGGGAGATGCTCAGAGGGCTGGAGCAGCTGCCCTATGGAGAGAGGCTGAGGGAGCTGGGCTGGGTCAGCCTGGAGACGAGAAGGCTGTGGGGGGACCTCATTGCAGCCTGCCAGTCCCTGAAGGGAGCAGAGACACAGGAGGGGAATGGGCTTGTTAAAGGGCAGAGACTGGCAGGACAAGGGGGATGGATGAAGCTGGAGGAGGGAAGGGTGAGAGGAGAGATTGGGGGGAAGTTCTTTACAGAGAGAGTGGTGAGGGGCTGGGGTACGATCAAACTACGCGCTGCTGGATCCGATGGGATTCGCTGCTATTCCAGGAGGTTCATTTTAAGCCAGGATGCAGCAGGCAGCACCAGGTCAGTAGAGGTGATGCTGTGTGCACTCAGGAGGCACCCTGCTTCATAGTCAAGATCCTGTTGAGCCACAAGGAGCTGGGGGGTTTGCACAAGGATATGGAAATTGTTGGAGCGTCCGTGCCCCTCGTTCTTGCTGTTAAAAGGGACTTTGGAGGCTTCCAGCTTCAGTCCCTTCCTTCTGCCCAGCCCTGGCATGTCAAGAAGGAGCATGTGTCTGCCCCATGGGCTGGGGTCCTCTGAGGGGTTAGAGACATCTGAGACCTCAACCAAAAAGGACTATGCTGAAAAGAAACTTGAGTAACATCACCCAGAGTAGCTTTGTAATGTGCTGGTACTGGCTGGTGGCTGTTTCCCTCAGCCTTGCTGGTGACACTGGCTCCTCCTCGCCCTCGGCAGGCACAGCCTTCTCCAGCAGATGCAGATTTGCATGACAGACCCAGAGGCACTGACCTATGAAGTTCTGTTACCCTGCAAATGACATTTCCTCTTATTTGCTCACCCCTGTGCAAGCGGAGCCGCTCTCTGACCTGTCCTGCACCCCTGGTCTGGGCAATGCCATTCCCTCTAGGGTGGCCTCGGATTAGCTGGAATTTCTAGAGCTGTCACCTTGTGCAGCTCTTTGCTTCTGTGCCTACAGCTCTGCCCCTCTCCCCCACCTCATCCATGCATGGCCCCCTGCACCGTGCACCATCCTCTGCTGGGATGGTGGCACTCCTTTTGCTGCTCTAACTGCTTGGCATCACACAGGCAGCACCAGATTTCTCTGTCTTCTTTCCCCTCCTCTCCCTCACCCACATCACCACAGGTCCTTCACTGGCAGCAGCAGCAGCCACCTTGGCTTTCCACATCTCTGATGTAAGGGTGGCAGCGGGCTGGGGTTGTTTTGCTTCCCCCAGCAGACGACTGCCGCCTGCCTTGCCTCTGCCTACACCCGGCTCTTGGCTCTTCTGCCTTGGTGTGGCACGTAGTGGCCTTTGTTCTCACCCGTTGCATGGTGAGCAGATGAAAGCCAACTGGGAAGCATAATTTATAGCTAGCTTGGAACACAGTTTTGGCAGAGCAAAGCACGCCAAAAGATGTAGCAATGCCTGAGGAGCTGCGCTCATACTGCTTATCAAATGATGCTTGAAAGGCTCAGTAATGCAAGAGGAGGGTTGAGTTGCTCAATTCTTGCAGAGGATAAACTGCCTCTATTACAGGGACACGTGTTTGGGAGCAAGGAGCTGATAGCTGGCTTTTGGAAACCCGTCTGGCAAGGCAAATCACAGCTTCAGGAGCCCTGGTCTAAAGGGCAGCAAGGCTGCAGGAGAGTGCCTGTGCACATGCCTAAGCAGGACTGCACCACCTCTCCATTCCACCCTTCTAGAAAAGTGGCCCAGAAAGGAGCCCATTGCCTTCAGTACAATCAAACACACGAGTCAGCTTGATGCCCATGAGCCTGAACTCTCTGGGCAGCAGGAATTCAGCACTGACACACCCCACAGGGATGTGTGCAGCACAGTTACCTTCGGACACCAGGAACCCTGGGCACGAGCTGGGTGCTGGGCAGCCTTCCCTCCATCAGGCAGACAGCAAGGACCAGCCACTGCAGCAGCTGAGCGAGCCACGTGCTGCACAGGGCTGGGGCAGAGCCCTGGGCAGTGTGTGAGGAGCATTGTGCCAGCCTGGACCACAGACCCTGGGAGCACAGACTGTCTCTTCCCAGCTGGTTGTGTGGCAGATGCCCAGAGCATCCCTGTCACTGCTTGCTGCTGTGAGATGCCACTGTCCTGGCTGCTGGCCCTCTGTGGTGGAGAGAGCCTCATGGTGCTCGAGGAATGGCAGGATTGTGACATTGCAGGGTGGGAAGGAAGCCCAAAAAGTCATCTGGTCCTTCCCCTGTCCCAGTGCAGGACGGTGAGACCAAACTGTGCTGGAGAGGGATGTCTGTCTGCTGAAAGGTTCCCGGTGCTGTAGAGTCCATATCTTACTGGGGTAGGAAGCACTTGCCCCACATCACCAGCAGCTTCTCTCTTTCCCCTCAAACGCCCATATTCAGTCTCCTGGTAGGAATTGCCCACGAACAATCCTCCCCAGTTACTGTTCCCAGCAGCCAGGATAGGTCAGAGTCTGGGTGCAGCCTCCTGTCCCCTGGAGCAACGTCAGCTGTGAAAGGCTGGGACAAAGCTCAGCCTTTAGGACACTGGTGATTCCTGTGTGGGCAAGACGAGGCTCTGAGGGAAGATGCTGTGATGCTGCAGACACCATCCCAGCTGCTGTGTTGGGGCTATTGAGCTCCTTGGGTTGCTGGGGTAGGTGCTGTGGGCCTTAGAGAAATCTGGACCACACATGGATCCCCTGGTGTCTCGTGTGTGTTTGTGTCCCAGCGTGGAGACACGGTGACCTACCTGTCTAGATCCAGGTACGCTGCAAGGAGAGGGGTCCAGGGAGCAGCTCCAGTCGTGACCCAGGCTGCTCCATCGTTAGCTGACTCTTTAACTTTGTTTTGAGTTATTCCACCCAGCTCTCCAGGACAAAGCCTGGGTTTCATCCTATAAAACCACACCCAACAGCTGCCCTCCAATTATTTCTGACATCTGAGCCAGGCAGAAAAAACCCCAGCGATGTCTGAGGGTAATAACCATGTCATAGCCCATCACGTGGGGCTGAGGAGCACAACCTGCAGGTGCTGCCTGCTCTGAGGAGGGATGTCCCAAAGCAGGGTGACCAGGAGCCTGTCCATGCTCCCTGCCTCAGGACCAGGGATTAGTCTTGGTCCCTCTTGCAGTGGCTGTGATGACACTGCCAATGCCACCGAGCAGGGAAGACCCTTGGGACGGGTGGGCATCCCCTTGGCCAACAGTTCTGTCCCCTACCCATTGGGATAAGAGTTTTTTGTGCTGCCCAAAGCCAAAGGAGTGTTGCAAACATGTCCTCTATTTCTTCCCACAGCTGTTGTAAATGCTTTGAATGCCATGTGCTGTGCCAAGGACAAGTAGTTTCCTTTCCCAAAGAGATCCTCCTCCTTCAGAAGCTCCTGCTGGGCTGCAGCCAGGTGCCCTTTCCTCTCCCATTCAGGTGCCCACAAGGGCAGGAATTTTTCAGGATTTGAATAGAGCTGTCTAGAAAAATCTGTGTGAAAACCAATTCCTGCACAGAAGGCTCTTCATCTCGTTTTTTTTTTTCAAACCAACTTAAATTTCAGGTTAAAATGATTCAGGATAACTGCTCCCTAATAAACTCTGGAACATCCTTTCTGCTTCTCTGGATCAAACATTTGTATAAAACATCAGACTGTTGTTTGTTACCAGATGAACACGAGTCATTTTGATCTACAGAAGCAAGGTAAGAGATCTCTATACATATTTTTGCAGTCATCCCTAAGCAGTACAACAGTCCTTAGTGATTTAATTTTAATGAAATTATACGTGTGTTTCAACCTCAGCAGTTACTGTGGCTTTAAAGAGAAGAGAAATTGCTTTCTGGTGTCAGGCAAGTGGTGTGACAGCACCTACTCTGCAGCCTCAGCCTGTTCACACTGTGGAACATCAGCCTGGAGTTCTGCAGAAGTGGAAAGCAAATGGGCCAGACCCCAACATCAGCCTTGTTTTAGCTGCTGGGTACCCATTCCTACCCTGTCACAGGGAGGTTTGTAGTCCCCCAGATGTTATGAATGACTTTGTAGTTAAAAGTGACTATATTTGACCAGGTTGGTTGCACAGGGATCATCTCTAGACTGTGCACAGAAACTCTGTCAGCCCATGGGGCTGCTGGTCAGCTTGCTCACAACCCCATCTCTCCCATGTCAGATGGCCTGGGCAGGGCACACGAGGGGTGGGGATGCTGGAGGAGGTGGTGCCTTCAGCCTGGAGAATCACAGAGTCACCAGGTTGGAAAAGCCCTTGAAGATCATCAAGTCCAACCAATCCCATCCTAAGCTAAACCAGATCCCTCAGTACCTCATCTACCCTTTTTTGAGGGATAGAAGTGCAGGTTGTGCAGCAGCCACACAGGCAGAAGGTCCAGGTCCTTCTCTGAGGTGCTCTGAGAAAGGCCAGTGACACCCTGCAGCAGCTGCCATCAGGGACAGTTCCAAGTGCACATGAGGAAGAGTTTTTCCCATGAGAGATGTGCAGCCCAGGGATGGGAGCTTTTTCTTTGAGGATATTCCAACCTCAGCTGGCCAAGGACTGGTAGCTGGACTCAGGACCTCTCAGAGTCCCTCCCAAACTAAATCCTCCAGTGATTCTCACCCAGTGCAGGGCAGTGAGATGTGGGCACACACAGCAGTGTATTGCATCCACAGAGAGGCTGAGGGAGCTGGGCTGGGTCAGCCTGGAGCAGAGAAGGCTGTGGGGGGACCTCACTGCAGCCTGCCAGTCCCTGAAGGGAGC